>JAMBUN010000080.1:0-73359 GCA_030271035.1 Microascus cirrosus
ACGTATTAGTTACTAGTTTACGTATTGAATTTCTTAGGTTATGTATGTACATATACCTTTATTTTGATTGGATATTACCTTGGGCTGATGTCAAGAATTAACATTTCAAATCCCTGTGGCCTGTACCTTGGCCTGCTCCTGGCCGCCGTTCGCGACCGGGGTTCGGAACCGGGGGCCCCTGGTTTATCTCATATCCGTAATCTGTCACCTGGTTCTGCCCTTGCGGGCCCTGAGTCTGGGGCCATCTGAGATGAGTTGTGGTACAGGACGGTGGTGTGTGCGACGAAGCTTGCAAGGACGACGACCGTCGCACAGAACCGTATCCTGGGACTCAGCCTGCTGGGTTTGTACATGTACGGCGATGGTAATTTAGAACATTTACCAATGTCTCGCCGCGAGATCAAAAGCAAATTTCGATCCATGTGCAGTCAATCCCCCTGGAGAACCGGCCCCTTCCTTGTAACAAGACAGAGAAGGAACCTGAATGGGGATGAACCCCACTAATTCCCACATCAAATGGCTATGACGCGGGTCATTTCAAGGTGGGTGCCTGACTCCAGGCCCAATGAGCACGGCTAGTATTCCGTGGCACCGCAAAAATCCGCCGTTGCAGTTGCAACGCAGACCCGCGCGGGACGGGCATCCGACGCCGCTGGGGCGTCCCTTGTTTTCAGCCGCTGTCGATCCACGATCGACCGCTGCTGGACCCGCTCCGGGCCGGATGTCGGAACAGAGGAAGGCGTCACGGCAAAGGGAACACAAGTGGCCATCGCAACTTCCCGATATGATGTCGCTTTGGGGAAGGCGGTCCTCTGCCCGTACCTGCAGGAGCCACCCAAGCCATGGACCTTCCCGGATGAGCGACGAAAGGAAGCTCAGGCAGCGCTGGGAGATTGTGGAGGGGCATGTGGGGGGCATGACGGATGGAAAGAATCATCCGTGGAAGGGAAGGAGGAAAGCACTGCGCCCGAGCCGAGCAAAATAAGCCGGTCTTTGCGTGCGGTCATGCGTGCCAATGCTGAGTATCGTAGTTCTCGAAATGCCAAACACGAAGAAATGTCTTGCATCAAGCCTTACAACTCGGCTGGCCCTATCCCCTTGGCTAAGATTTGGTGCTGCAGATGACCTTTACCATTCCCGATCCCTGTTCATTTCTAATGAAAGCAAAGGCATTCTTCGCGCGCTCAACGAATAGCAGCCCAATGTCCCCTTCTCGCGCGGGACCGGACATCCCACTCTCACCAGTTTACCGGGGTGTTTGGTGAGTGTGGTTACAGCGGCTCGTCACCCGAGAGGCTCGCTGCAAGGGCGAGTTGCTTTTTCCGGGCCACGGGGCTCCACGCTGGTTGAGCATCGGCGGATCTACAGCAACATGCGGGAGGACTGACCTGCAGCGTCCTCGGAAAGCTGACGAAGGCTGAGCCGGAGTGACGCCCCGGGGTCAGTCAATCCTTACATGGGCTTGCTGAGAGCAGAGTGAGACATTTGTCGTGCCCGAAGAAAGATGGAAATGTACACCACAAGGTGTCGTACTCACGAGGAGACTCAGCTGAAGGATGCCTGCTCCTTTCGCCTTTCTGATGGACCATTGCCGTGCTCAACGGCTTTGCAAGTATGGACCTGTACTATCCTCCTTATTCTCACCAAGTCCGACAGGTGCAAGTCGTCTTCTCTGTCCTTAAATTGCTCACCTGTGAGGTCCACACTAACGTGTCTCGTAGGGGTGTCCTTCGATGGCTAAGTCTCCATCCACGGCAGAGCCTCGGTGGGGTGGGTTTGGGCTGAACGGGCTGTTGAAGCAAGACCCGGATCGCTTTCGATGCGAATTATTCTTGTGCTAATCTCTTGACCTTATTTCGGCGTAGAAGTTGGTCTTCCCCTTATGAAAGTGAATAGTCCCGAGGAAAGCACCGGGAAGGTCGGCCAACCAACCGACTATTCCAGTGGCGTAATGAGAACATGAGAACAGCTCCCTGGAATACAGCGGCCCCGTTTGCGGCATACATGATTCTTGTCAACCCGGCCAAACAGCGCCGGAGCTACTGGGAGCATTCCGACGATCTCAAGCCTACTTCTCCGGACCAGAAGCCTCATCCTCCACCGCCTGGTCCGTTGTAGAAGAGAAGCGGTCCGGTCCTTGAGGTCCATGAGCGATCAGACGTCCATCCATGCTCCGTCCTTGCCGGGTCGCTCTTGGCATTGGCTGAACTGCCATGGTGACGAGGGTAGGTCACCAGCTCAGGCGTGCAAGCGCCGGTTGAGCGTGATCGGCTACCACCTGATGGTCCAGTTCACCGCCGCAGGCCCTTCTCTTCAACCTTCTCGCACTCGAGTCATTGTACTGGTCCCACAGAAGCCCGCCTCAAATATGAGGCCCAGGGTGAATGCTAACAGGAAAGGGCAGCCCCTCCCGAGCACCATGTCAAGTCTTGCCGATAGACGGGGGTCATTATTGGCGGTCGTCTCGCCTTACGCAGCGCCGCGGCCCACCTGAAGGGACATAGACGGAGGGGAAACACTAGGGCCAAACATGTACTTCACGCCACCGAGCGTTATCCGTGGACGCAGACAACCTACGCATCACGTCTCTCTACAAACCCCGCCAGGGTGACACTGGTCAACCCTCTACATGGACCGCTCGATCCCACTATTGTCTGGGTGTGGAGCACAGCTGGGAGAATAACCTGGAACGAACCTATCGTGCAAGCTGATCTCTTCCGCAACGAGGGGACAGGACCCTTGGACCAACCACAACAAGGACGGGTGGAAGGTCGGTCTGCATGATCCTCTTGCCTCCCCCCTTCCCCACCTCAGGAGCGTGGGAGTGGTCGGGATTCGAGCCAGCGCACCACTCTTTCCTCGTTGTCTCAGGCCCTTTACTTCTGCCCGTGTCCCCGTGTTTGGTAGTCGCCAGTGCTGGCGAAGCCCCGCTCGCCGATGTTTTCGGGTTCAAGAGCCACGAGTAATCCGAGAGTCGAAAGAGCGCATGGAACTGGGCGGTGAGAGCACAAGTAGCCTTCCACCATCTCCATTGATACCGAAACACTACTGCGCTTCTTTCCGGTCGAGTCCTCCCGTGAGGGGAGTCGAGTCCCAAGTCTGAATCTGTAAATACCACACATCCTGCCCCATCCTTACCCGTTTGATCACAATGGCGCCGCCGTTGGACAGAACAGAGACCCAGAAAAACCAAAGTCAGCCGTTCCCGGGTCCTGTCCCGCGCAGTGTGCCAGGCGAGGCCATACTTGCAGCCACCGGCAGCCTTTACGCGTCCCTCCTGCGGTGGATATGACTGGACCATTGCGCATTCGGACAAAGGGGTCGCATGTGCCGTGTACATGGCATTCTGCGTCAGTCACACCCTCCTTTGTTTGTCCCTCAGGGTCTTCCTCGCGAGAATTTCCCATCTGTAATGTTTGGAAAGGCGGGGATGGGGAAGGCCGAAGTGAAAGACGACGGAAGTGATGTGGCAAGACCCTGGCCCCCTTCGTCTTCATGCGTGCTGGACGAGAGCGTGTGGCTGGAGGGGTGCCCGTTGGGCTTGTGTGATTGAGAGTTCCGAGCGGAACCTCCGTGGTATCCTTGCTTTTTCCGGGTGTGTTGTCTGAGTTCCGTGTGGGTAGTGAGTACGGAGGCTGTTCGAGAAAGGAAAAAGCTGCCGTTGTGGGTTTCTCGGAGGGGTTCGAGGGAACCGGCATCCGACGTGAAACGATATGTTTGATGGGGGAGAAACCTAGGAGTGTCGAGCGTCGAGTCTGATTCTTTCCACGAGATAGGGCCTCTTTCCGAGTCTGTGGGGGGTATCTGATATTAGTATGTTCTGCGTCAGGGGTATAGAGGGACATATTGGATGATGAGATACCCCTTGATTCGTGTCCGTTACCTCAGGATGGTTTACCGGTTCACTTCTGTCAGGAAGATAGATCTCCTAACTTGACTCCGAGGGATAAAAATGGCTGAGGTCAATTTGCGGCTGGGGTAGCCCCATGTTTGTGGTACGAACATAGATCGTATCTGTAGAAGTTTCTCTGTGCTAACCTTCTCTCGTGCTAGTTGACGACCTCGAGTTTCCATACAACTTCGCAGGGCACGCCCGAGTGATCGTATAATAATGCGCTTGATGTTCCTCGGGTTGATGTGAACCGATACGATGGAGAGTTCTGGAGATACCGCGCAGCTAGGAACAGTTAGGAGGAGTGGGGCCCGGCCGTCGAGCTCCTCCACGAGGGAGTTTGCTAAGCTCTTCGTTCCGGGGACGGGCTGAAGCGAACAAGTTCCTATATACTATACGTGGTCCTCCCTCTTTGAAACGGAGGGGACATGTCGTTTTTTTGACCGGTAGCATCGTCGGCCGAAGTTCTGCTGTGGGCCGTTGTCCGTCATATCCCCCCCACTCTCGACTCCGCAAACGCCTCCAATTCCATTCCCGACTAAAGAGGTTCCAACTCTCCGCCGGATATCTTCCCGGGGCACAGGGGAACGTCCCGGGTACCAACGTCTGGAGTTTGTTTCACGGCCGTGAGATTGGGTTGGGATAACGGCAGAGGAGCGGATACCAAATACATGGGGACGCTTTTGACGCTCATTTGATAGAGTAGACAGAACTAGCTCGTCACTGCCTCTGAATTGCAACGTTGAATGCATAACTCATTCAGATTTCATGTCCTGCTATTTCCACTCGTGTCACATTCTTTCACAGCCATCCCTTCCTTCCTAAATGTGATAGACAACCTTCCTTATGAATAACTCACCGTGATATCACAATCCACTGCCAAATTTTACTCCCTCAAAGCTTCGACGCAGCCTGCGCGCTCCCAACCGCCGTAATCTCATCATACAACAGCCTACCTGAGTCAGTACCACATCCCCACTCCATGAACATGACAAAAGTGGAAAAACTCACGTCGTCAGGAAATCAGCATAGTCCTCGCCAGTAACCTGCCCAGCAAAGTACTGCGCCGCCAGCCGGAACTTGTTCCCCTTGGGGCCCTTGTTCGCCAGCTCCTCGGCACACTCGGAGAGCACCTTGAGCGCATAGGCCTTGTCAACGCGCTTGCCCTCGGCGGTGGAGACGCCGTGACGAACCCACTGCCAGAGTTGCGAGCGCGAGACCTCGGCCGTCGCAGCGTCCTCCCTAGTTGCTGTTAGCCACAGATCCGTAGAAGAGGGTCCATGAAAAGGGACCGGGAACTCACATGAGATAGTTTATGGGGACGCAGCCGATACCCCTGATCCAGGCCTCCATGTATCCCAGACCGATGTTGAGGTTCTTCCGGATGCCGTCCTCAGTGATTCTACCTGGCACGTTCATGTTGAGCAGGTCGTTGGCGGTGACGTTGACGTCCTCACGGCGGACGAAGAGCTGGTTGGGCGTCGGCATGTGCTTGTTGAAGATCTCGGTGGCGATGGATGCGAGGGCGGGGTGCGCAACCCAGGTACTGGGTCCTGTTAGTGAAGTTACGGGTATCGTGATGGATGGAGAGCTTACCCGTCGTGGCCGGCGCGGACCTCGCGGAGCTTATCGGCGCGGACGCCGTCCATGGCCTTGTCATTGGCGGCCTTGTCATCCTTAATAGGGATCTGAGCCGCCATGCCACCCATGGCGTGGACACCACGCTTGTGGCACGTCTGAATAAGAGATTTGACCTAAACTAAAGTCAGTAAAGCCGCAGATCAGAATATTCCGGGAAACAAAATGCACATACGTAGGCATCCATGAAGGGAACGGTCATGGTCACGGAGCTGCGGTCAGGCAGCACAAAGTTCGAGTTCTGCCTGAACTTCTTGATGACGCTGAAGATGTAGTCCCATCGTCCGCAGTTCAGGCCGGACGAGTGGTCCCTGAGCTCGTAGATGATCTCATCCATCTCAAACGCGGCGAGGATGGTCTCAATCAGCACGGTGCCACGGATGGTGCCTCTCCGCATGCCGACGTAGTCCTGGGCCAGGTTGAACGCGTCGTTCCACAGGCGGGCCTCGAGGTGCGATTCCATCTTGGGAAGGTAAAAGTAGGGGCCGAACCCTCGCTTGACAGTCTCGTGGGCGTTGTGGAAGAAGTAGAGGCCGAAGTCGAAGAGCGAGGCCGACATGGGCTCGCCGTCGACAGTGACGTGCTTCTCGACGAGGTGCCAGCCGCGCGGGCGCACGATCAGCGTAGGCAGGGTCCTGTCGGTGCGCAGCTTGTACTCTTTGGGCCCCTGTTTGAAATCGATCTGGCGGCGGACGCCGTCGTAGAGGTTGACCTGGCCGTTGAGCATGTTCTCCCACGTCGGCGCGCTTGAGTCTGGTTTCCCTCCCGTGTTAGTGACGTCGCTCACATGGAAACTGGTGATCAGGACGGGGCCCTTCGTTACCTTCAAAGTCGGCCATGTAAGTCCACACGTCTGAGTTCAGCGCGTTGACCACCATCTTTCGGTCCGTTGGACCTGTGATCTCGACCCTCCGGTCGACCAGGCCCGGCGCCGGCGGCGCGCCCTTCCAAGTGGGGTCATCGCGAATGTGCTTGGTCTCGGGGAGGAAGTCTGGGAGGACGCCGCGGTCGATCTCGGCCTGGCGGATGACGCGACGCTCAAGGAGGCCCTTGCGGCGGGCGTTGAAGGAGCGCTGGAGGAGGGCGAGGAAGGCGAGGGCTTGCGGGGTGAGGATCTGGCGCTGGTGGTGCTGGACCTCGCCGAGGACGTTGACGCCCTGCAGAATGGCTTCGTTGGTGGCCATGCTGGCGGAGGCTCTGGGGATGTCGTTCCTTCAAGAGCCTGTCGTGTGTGACTCTGAGACTGTAGATCAGATGATGCGGACCAGTGTAAGCTGTTTGTGATGCCGGCCCAGGTTTGCTCAAAACCAAATTGGGATTCTCAGTTGCCTTGAGAATGTATGGGAGGGAGGAGGAAGAAAAGGGAAAGACAACGTTACGATGACGCCGAGGGAGAGAAGAAGGGTATTGCCGAGGTGGAGAGACAAAGCCCTGGTGCTCAGGCAGTTATAGTAAGAAGCGGCCGCAGCTGGGTCGGATGGTACAAAAAGACTCATACCACCAAGGTTCCATCTTGGTAGCTCGGCAAGATCGCGAATACATGTGGATATGGCGTGGGGAGCGTCGCGCGAGAGTATCACCCCCTTCCAGGCGACCCCTGCCTCTTCAGGAAATACATGACATACCACTTCTCTTTCCTCCCCAGGCCCGGAACCCCACACCCGCCCTCTGATCCGGGCGAGCGATGGAAATCGAAGCTCCGCCATTCGCTGGATAATGCACTGCGGGACCGGAGTACGTATTTCCTTACACCTCCGTCATAGGAGCTTCAGCTCGTGGAGCTTGGGTTCCCCCGGGTAGCGGAGCGGAGGGCACCGAGGCGGACGGAGATATTCGGACTAGAGACTCTGATCTTTATCGAGGTATGAGTTACAGCACTCTGATGAGTGATATAGCCAATAGAATGGAGAGTTCCATCTCGGCCGATGTGAGCTTGTACCGTTGTACCTGGCCGTGAAGCCCCGCCGTCGCTCGGTCCTTCCCCAGGCCCGTTTTGACATGTGCTTTGCGCCGGGCGCGGCACAACCCAAACTACGGGTGAGCTCTCGGCGCCGGGCGACCCACGGCCACTGCCAAAAACGCTTCGCAACCTTTGGGGCGGCCAGGGGAAAACTTTCTCGTTCGAACTCATTATGTGCCGGCTTGGATCCTCAAGAATTGTGTCTCTAGCTATTGTAGCTGCTATCACCCAGCTCCTACATCGGCGACTAGAAAGCGGATCTCACTATGGATCGTGCTGTGATAAGGCAGGTCGCTACATTTGGCGTACCCTTAGATCATGCTCGCATCGCAGTCCAAACCTTAAAACGGCTCGTACTTGCCCACTCAAGGGACCTCCGCCGGGCCGAGACCGGGGTTCCATACGCCGTTGCGTCATTCCCCAGGCCCGAGCCACCCACTTCCCACCACCCAAAACTTCCGTCACCGAGTCAAACCCTCCGTCTACGGAAACCAGCTCCAGCGTCACCGAGTCAAATATGCAATTAATCCTTCCCAAAAGTTGACTCCGACCACGCAAGTTCCCCCCCCAAAAAAAAGAAATACACGCCAGCCGAGAAGTACCATTGGGCAATAAGCACCCAAAGAAATGGGACCCGATTCCCCTCGACCGAACTTCAACCTCGGCTTCCGCGACTCCGCTGGAGCCACACAAAGGGGAGCAGCTTCCCCGGGCCCGCGGCAGAACCCAAGAGGTGTTGAGCCGAGAACTTCCGGGCCGTGACGCATAGCTTGCTGCTTATTCGTGGTACACACCTCGAGGCATCTGAATTTGGTGACGAGGGGCGAGCCAACAAGCCGGTGGTCCTCGGTCTGCACGTGGGGAGCCGAAGATAGTGGTTCCGAGGTTGTGCGCCGTCACTTCACCACGTACCAACTTGCGGCTGTCATAGCTCGTGTTGACCAATGATTCCTTCTCTACATCTATTGGGATGCTGTTCACGACTGAAGGACACATGAAAATGATTTGAGAAAAATAAAAACTACCGCCGTAAAATACAGACAATAATGCTTGATATCCGAATCCCGAGTAACTTCGTTAACACCAACACCCAGTACATGCTTTGCCCCAACTCCCCCAGTCCACAATTCGCAAGCCTCACATCTACTTCTCACCTCCTAGATCCCCCTCCTCCTATCCGTAACAAACCCATCGTCAATCATTCCTTTTCGTCAATCGTAATGCCACGCAAGTCCCCCGTTGGGACCGGATGCAGAGAAGCTGCGCAGTTATTGTACAGAGTAATCTACAAGTAGATCAACCGCGCGGTGAGATGAGCATAAGAGGGCATAGGTAGATGTCGAGTCTCTGCATCTTCACCCGTCAGCAACACGGAGGCACCACCGACCCATAGATAGACACATACCTAGACCACACCCCCAGATACCTCGTCTCAAGCGTTCAGCGTCTTGACCATCATCTTCGCCTTTTGCTTGTCCGCCACAAGCAGCCTCCGCACCTCAAACACCTCTCTCATCGTTTCCACAAGCCGCCGCATCGTGCTCGCCGCTCCGCGCTCCTGCGTGAACCGCGCGATGCTTAACATCTCCGGGTTTCCGTGCTCGATGACTGCCATGATCTCCACCGCAAACGACACCTCCTTCATTCCCAGGTCTGCACATAGCCCATCAGCACTCACCCCTTATCGCCCACCTTATGAAGAGGAGAATAGTGCAGGACGAGATGCGGAAGGGAGAGAAACTCACAATTCTTGGGACCGACGCGCGCAAAGATGATGTTTCGCTGCCTGTCAACCTGGATATCCCGGATCCCATACTTGCGCCACTGCCGAAGGATAAGCGTGACTTCCTGGCGCGCCCTCTTCCGCGAGATGGAGAAGCACAAGTGTTCCGTCACCGGCTTCACGCGGAAGAGCCGCGCGAGCCAGTTGTGGTGCGTAACGATGTTGCGCTGGCCCACGGCTTCTTCTACCCCGCAGCTAGCCTGTGACTGCCGCTTAGCCTTCTCCGCGACCTCGGTCCTAGGAGTGACCGTGGGCGAGTCGCCGTACTCGGGGCCTGGAGATGGAAGTCCTGTTAGCATGTCCAAACGAATTAGGGTGCCGCCGTACTCGCTCCCACCGGTTAATGTACCTGCTATCGACATCTTGGTATTCAACTTCGATTTCCAGAAGAGCAGACCAAACTTCCTCTTCTTCCGTGGAGCGGGCGAGGGCGGGTCTGTGGAATCGCTCCAGTTCGATCGTGGCGCCTCTTTGCCGGCTTCGGGCACAGCCAAACACTGCGGTTGCGCCTGCATCTGTACCTCAACGGGTTCTTCGGGTACCTGACCACTGCCCGAGCCGTTTGCTCCCGCCTCCTGGTTTTTACTCAGGAACCAGGTCGACTTCTTCTTCGTAACACTCTTGGCAGTATCACTATCAGTACTTGAAGTACTGCCGGTCTTCCTGTGCTGCGGTAAGCTCTCCCGCTCTCGGATTCCGGCCTCGCTACGTGCACTCTGCTGGCCCGTGAAGGCGGTCATCTGGGGACGCGGCTGTTGCTGACTTCCAGTGTCTAGATGTATACTTCGGCGGCCCGTGTACGCACTTGTCTGTGGTCTCTGCTGCTCTTGACCTCCGACCTCGAGATGGGTGCTCTGGCGGCCCGTGTATACACTCGTCTGAGGCCTCTGCTGCGCCTGGCTTCCTATCTCAAGATAAGTTCCGTTACGGCCCGTGTATACACTCGTCTGAGGTCTTGGCGGCGGATCGGCAACCACGATTGTATGGCCCACACGAGACATACCGTCACGTCCATTTCGATCTTCATCCGGACGCCGCACACACTCAGGCGGGTAAGAAACAATCCGGCCGCGATCCTGCTCGTTAAGCGCCACTATGATGGCCCCTCGTTTGCCACCCCTGCTAGAGAACATAGAACCCAGCCTCTTCTCGTGAGCTGGGGCTGCAGGAGCCGAGGCAATCCGTCGGTCTTCCTTCGAAGTCAAAATCGGCATCGAGAGCCGGTTTAGCTGGCTCACAATCCTACCCTGTTTCTGGTTCTCACTTTCGCCAGACTCTCGCTTGGAGTCGGGATTGGAACTGCAACTATCTCGGGCATCAGGGATAGTTGACGGGGGGGTGTGGGCTCCGGCAGACAGCGGGAGAGGAGGCAGCGGACGGTTGAGCCACTCTTCGCAGTCACTAGGCGGCGAAGGGTAACCCGGCCGGTCAAGCAAAGGAGAGGAAGAAAATCGGAGTGCGAGCGGTGAGGACTCTTGGGACACTTGCCCAATGTCGGGGATAGAGGCCCCGATAGAAGGCTCAGCCATAAGAGAGGTGCCAAACGCCGCGTCACAATCCTTTGCTAAGCTGTTACTGAAGTTCCGGAGCTCCTCATTCGAAATTGCCTCACTCTCGCGATGCTTGACAATGCCGGGCACACACGGCTTCTTCCTAATGACCTTGTCCGACGCGCGGCTTGCCTTGAGAGGGAGCACGCCAGAATCAGGCCGAGGAACGCCGGGATTGGGATCCACATAAACCGAGCCTCCTCTTACGTCCCACCGAGGCGAGTCTTGCTGGTCTTGATCCTTGCGCGGGGCCTTTGGCGCCCTGATTTGAGAGAAGTCTACCTTCCGCTTGCAGCGGAGCTTGGCGTTGCGCACGTACTGGCTTCCCTGGCGGCTGTTCCGGCTAGGGATGGAATTCACGCTGCTGGCTGTCCCCTGTATGCTAGAATGCCTAGGAACAGGTTTCGGTTTGTGACGGCGAGTTGACTCGGGTGCAGACTTGGTCGAATACCGGTTCTTTTTAGTGTCTTGAGAAGCGGGCTTGCCGTCTTTTCGCGACCGGTTGGTCTTCTGGCTGTGAATGGTAACCCTGGTAGAGCTAGCCAGCGATTGTCGCGGCACATCCGGCGCAATGCTCGATCTGTAGGGATCGTACGTCGGGGTCATGTCTTCACTCTCGACAACGTTGGAGATCACCGTGAAGCGAGACACGCTCCTGCCGAAGCGACCCTCAAGGTTGGCAAACTCGCAAGTAGTCCTGCGTTCCCTCCAGCCGGATGATGGCTTTAGGTGGTGATAATCGCTTCTCGAGTGCACAATTTCCGGGTTGAAGTTCTCCAGCTGTCGCTCGCGGTACCTCTGCAGAAGCCAGTAGAATATTTTCTGTTCGTTTGCCCTGCTTTAAAGTCAGAGGTATTCTCCAATTTTGCTTTGCAGCTTCTACTTACTCGTGGCTCATCAAGGCTACCTTCAGCTCATCTTCAGTGAACATATGCCACAGTGAACGCAGCTGCCGCACGAGTTGAGGATCGATCTCGTCAGCCCTGAGCGGCCGGTGCTTAAACTCCTTCCGGATATCGGTGGGTTGCTTATTCTCGGGCTGGTAATCGTCCATGTAGTCGTACTTCTGGACTAGAGGGTGGCGCCACATCTCCTTCATCGAGATCCGCCGGTCTGGGTTCACCTGGAGGATGCGCCGGAGGAGATCCTTGGCCTCGAGGCTCAGAAACTCCGGCATGTCGTACTCCCCCTTCTTCACCAGCTCCATCATGAAAGTTAAATCCGGATCGTCAAACGGCAGGCACGATGCAAGCATCGCGTAGAGAATGACGCCCATACTCCAGATATCGGCCTTGTCGCCCTTATACTTCTTACCGCTGAGAAGTTCCGGGGCCGCGTAATGAGGACTTCCACAAGCCGTGTGGAGGCGATGTGCCGATGTCTGGTGCAAGGCCGCCATACTAAAGTCGGCAATCTTGACCTGGTTCTCTGACGTGAGGAGAATATTCTCTGGCTTGAGATCGCGGTGGCAGATGTTGAACGCGTGGCAGTATGAGAGAGCACTCATGATCTGTCGGTAAAAGTACATGGCACCCTCTTCGGAGAGACGCCCGTGGCGAGTGATGTATGAAAACAAGTCGCCATGGTCGACGTACTCGAGGACGAGGTAGCTACGCATGATTGTTAGTTAGAGAACATTTCAAAGCATTTGACTCAAGACTCAAGACTCACATTTCCTTTCGGTTCTCCCAGATATCGTAAAGCTTCATAATATTTGGATGCTGGATGAGCTTCAGGATAGCTACTTCTCGCTCGATGGCTATAGGAATGCGCATTTCCCCATTAATCTTCTCCGGGAGATTGTTGTCCCATCGGTCCAGGCCGTAAATGCTGCCCGCCTGGACGAGTTTCCTAGAGTTCTTGGAGACGATTTTGACAGCAGCCAACTCACGACTGACGCGGTGACGGCAAAGGCGAACCATTCCCGTCGAGCCCTGGCCCAAGGTCTTACCTAGTTGCCAGGGCCCGATATGGGTCTTCTCCCCTGCACTGCTACGGACATTGAAACCTATCGAGGAGTCAGGTCCAACAGCGGGGCCTCCTTGTAGATCGTCGGCGGTCATGGCGACGTCTTCGGGAATTGGCTGGTCGCGGGCCAGCGACCCTCGGTTGTTCTGAGCCGACATCAAGGGAGAGCGACGGATCACCGCGTCTCGTTCGTCGAGGTTGACAGGGCCCTCGCCCAAAACAGCGGCGACCTCGGGAGCCCTGTATGATTTGCGTTTGATCTGATCGTGGAGATGCTGGAGAGATTCACTGTTGAGGCGGTTCGTAACGTCGTATAGAGGGATTCGGCCCGAGCGAGGGGTCCCTCCTGGTAGAGGAGTCGAATCCATTGCTCAAAAGAGGATGTAGGAGATATCCATATCTCGTTGTAGATTGTGTGGGACACGAGTGAGGGTAGAAAGTGTGCTGTGAGAAAAGGAGAGGCAAACGCACAATGTGAGAAACCCAACTGTTTGGGAGAAAGTAAGATAGGATTGGTCCTCAGAGAAAGTAGAAGCGCTTTTGCTATTGACGGGAAGAGGTGAGAAGGCTCACTGGAACAACCGATGAGGATATCTGGAAACTCTTTCCGTATGAGAGCTGATAGGACGTGATAACACGGGGGCTGGGCACCGAAGAAGCTGGATGTGTCACTGAAGACACGAAGAGTGAGTCCGGACCGAGTTCACCACGAGGATACAAAGATTCCGTTCTAGCTTGGCTTGCCCTTCGAACCGAATGCCGTATCCTGGAGGAGCTAGGCCAGTTGTCCCAACCATACTCCGGTGTGAGAGGAAAGAATGAATATGAAGGAATGCGCTTTGTCCTCCAGGCACTATTCACTCTGAAGAAGTGGAAGAATTTCACAAGAACGTAAGCAGATCTAGCTGGGTTTGGAGGAGGACGGCATTAGTGTAGAGACGTGACGCGGCGATAAAAAACAAAATGGCTGCTAGGAAGGAGGTCGGTCTAGGGGCGCCTGCTAGTTTTAGACAGGAATCGCGACTTCCACGGCCGCGACCTGCCCCGCTCTCCCCCTAGGGAACGTCTTGGTGCTCTTGCCTCGAAAATTACTCCATCGGTAGGCTCGATCAGAGACATTGGTCATTGTCTTGGATAAACTGGCCGACATTAGTCGTGAGACTCACACATCAGAAGACCCGCTATCCCCGGTGGTTATTGGGGCGAGATGTTTGAGACTTGAGACCTCGAGGTCGGCTGTCTTCGCAGGTTGGATGTGTCCATGATATATCAGCAATTCCCAGCCCTGTCCGAGAGGATGGACGGAACTTGGAGTCAGATACGACTCCAGTGCTCCCTTTGTAGCAAAATTGCGCTAAGCGGCTTATACCCGTTTTTCCTTGCGAGCTTTAGGGCTCATAAAAACTTCGAGAGCGGTGATCGGATGATCGAGTCAGGGGCTATGTGGGAGGGCTGTGTTGAAGACACTTCCATTGCGAAACATCGGCAATCCCTTCCGAATTGCGATTAATTAAGCTTCTTGAGCCTCTCGAGGCGCTCTTCCTGCGAATGATCGGTCCTGAAGAAGGATCCAAACCTATCCGGGGGCAGTCCGGGATTCCGCCGGCGCTCCGCTTATAGGGCGCGCCAGCAAAGTTCGGAAAGGTCTTCATACTAACATCTTACCCGCAATCCATAATCAAGGAGGCAAAATGTATATGACTATTAAAAAGTAAAGTGTATGCATGCTTTTGGACGATGATGCTAGCCCCGGCAGAAAAATGGTTGGCGTCCTCGAAGTTGGAGTCTTTTATGAGCTGACTCATCCTGCCACCTGCAAGGTGGAACAACGTCCGTGCGCGGGAGGCCCATTGTGGGTCGCTGGCAAGGAGGTGGCGCCGGAGTTGCCAACTCTCTCCAAGCAAGTTGGCCGCACTGAACCGTCGAACCCCCAGCAAAGAGCAAGGACTCGAGTGAAGACTATTCGTCATCTTGACCTCAGGCGCCCGCCAAGCTTCCCAACTCGGAACCTCACTCGATTGCGGCGCTTCGAATGATCTGAGGAAACCGACTTCAGTCTCCCCACAAGATCAGAGCCAATTTGTGCCGAAAGCTGGACCGCGATTTTGTGTCGAGCGATTAACAGTTCCTAGTCGTCTCCTTTTTTTTTTTCCTTTAAATATATAGTCTTCTACGGACCTCTTTGTCCCCATTTCGCCCGAGGAAGCTTGTTTCTAGCAAAAGACGACGAGAACGTCCGCGCGAGCACAATCCGCCTCGTGGCCACGCCCGTCGCCCTCCCTCGCGAAAAAACAAAGTACCCAGGGAAAAAGCAAGATCCGCAATGGCTTTCAAGGTTGGTCACCGGCGCAGCAAGCCTTGTCGCGAAACGCCCTCCTAACAAGCGCCCTGAGACCCTCTCGGCGAAAGCCGCTGCCGCCCTTGACCAGGAGCTCATGAGCACCTGCGCTTTCTCCATCGATCAGCTGATGGAGCTCGCCGGTCTCTCCGTCTCGCAGGCAGGCAAGTCCCCTTGGCCAACCCCCTGCACACACGCTCTTGCTTTCAAAGGCATGGGAACGTGCCGGCCGCCATTCAGGGATTCCTACGGTCTAGAACCTGCGTCCGCCAAGGCCACGGAAACCTTCCGCCAAAGCAATCATGTCCTCCACAGTGTCGACCGCCGGCCCGGGAACTACCGCGCCCTCCCCCTCAGAAAACCTAGCTGCATTAGAATGCACTAACAACCAGCCTACAGTCTTCAAGGTGCACCCCCTCAGCTCCGGCAGCAGAATATTAGTAGCTTGCGGACCCGGAAACAACGGTTAGCATCTTGTCCCTGTTCCCCACCTCTTCCCTCAGGCACGGACACAGCCTGTCTGCTCTGAAACTCTCTTGCCTCCCAGCCTTCAAGCTGACTCCCCGCGCAGGCGGTGATGGACTCGTTGCGGCTCGACATCTTCGCCATTACGGGTATAGCCCCTCAATCTACTACCCCAAGCGAAGCAAGAACGAGCTCTACCAGGTACGTCGCCATCTTTGCCTCTCGTACAACCTTCAGGCAGCCACACCCTTGGCCGCGGTGCTAGCTGGCATCCTCCCCTCACGCCCCGTAGTCCAGTTCCAACAAAACATGGTGAAAGAAATACGTCGAATTCCTATGTTGCCAAGGTCCTCCTCTATCTCGCCCATCCCTCTGCGCTAGGAGTACAACTCAATGCATGCTCGTCCTCCATTTTTCTTACCGCTCGCTCGTCACCCCAGTCAGGGTTCATGTTGTACCCCTAGCCTGACAAGCCATTTCCCGTATATGCTGCCTGTCGTTGACTCCGTTGCCTTGCCGCTATAGTACTCTTGCCATAAAATTCCAAATGCGCCGTTTTATGCCCGCTGATATTCGTTCTCTAGAGGCTGGCCAAGCAGCTCGAAGACCTGAACGTGCCGTTTGTGGATGATTTCTCGGAAGCCCTGAAAGCGTCGGATCATGTCGTGGATGCCGTCTTCGGTCCGTACCCCTTACCCAATCTGCACCGCGGAACCATTGAATGCGAAGCTTCTAACCCACCATTGCAGGCTTCAGTTTCTCAGGGGAAGTCCGGGAGCCGTTCCCCGCCGTCATCCAAGCGCTCCAGAGCACCGAAGTTCCGGTAACATCGGTGGATGCCCCGTCGTCCTGGAATATCGAGACGGGGCCACCGATGACCGGCATCGGAAGCACCTTCCACCCTCAGGCCCTTGTCAGCCTCACAGCACCGAAGCCGTTGGCCAAGCACTTCAGGGGAAGGCATTTTGTTGGGGGCAGGTACGAACCTTGACCGTCCCAGCTATCAGGAGACCCTCCCCGGGCCAGAGACAAGAGTTACCCGTGGATTTCGATAACTGACTCGTCGTATAGGTTCGTTCCGCCGAGTATTGCGCAAAAGTATGACTTCGAGATACCTCAGTACGAGGGGATCGATCAGGTGGTAGAGGTCGACGCAAACGGCCAGAAACTCTAAAACAGCCTCGATTTGTGAGAGAGCCAGCCGTTCCAGGAGCGTATCTATGCAGTAGTAAGTATATTAAGAGAAACAGGGCAAATACCGGCTTTTGCCCTGTATTCAACGCAGAACGGCATTCGAAAGGGGGGGAACCCGGGTAACCACTGTAGAGCAAATGTGGAAAAGGGAGGGAAGGGTGGTCCTAACGGTCGTTCAATAATCGCGACTCTCCCGTCGTCATATAACCTGGCAACCTCCGACGAGACTATTGGGACAGACCGGGCTCGGACACTGCCCTTCTTGAGGGGGGACATTGTTGATAGTGATCCCCACGGGGCATACGACGACCGGAGGGTGGTAGAGGGGACAGAACTCAACATAGATGAGATACCGCTTCCCGCAGACTGGGCATCCACCCATGTGCTCAGTGCACATTAAAAGCCGCTGACCCGACACCGCGGTGTGGTCTCGTGAGGCGAGTTGGAGTGTGCGAAGCGCAGCGGTGGGCGTTGCGTACGGGTCTGGCGTACTCTCGAGGATGACATGAGAAAGGGGGGGTGGTGTTGTTTTTTTCCGTCCGTTGTGCTCGTAACCTCGCGGGAGGAGGGTTGGCAGGCTGTGGCTGGTGCGTATATCATTCGCATAGGGAACTGTGTGGCTCCTCTTCTCCTTTAGGGTTGTCTGCGGCTCTCGGTGGTATGCTACAACGGGGGCAACGGCGCCTGGCAGGGGGGAAGGCTTTTGTCCAACGTGAGCGCCGTTGGCGCGGGGGGCCGATTCTCCCCGGGTTTCCTCACCTGCAGAGGGGTGAAGAGAAATGCAGTAAGGGGGTGCGTGGTGGATTGGTAGATCCGTATATAGGAAGTAAGGTGCTTTTGGCCTTTTTCCTTTCCTTTTTGGGTTTGGGGAGGGGGGACGGGGGGGGTAAAGATATTGGTGCCAGCGTTTATGGTCCGGAGATTGCGTGCAAGAGGCTTGAGATGCCAAGTCGGCCACGAGTATGCTACTCGATCAAAGGTCTGACTGGGGCGACTTTGTGGGGGGGGTGTGCGTGTGCGGAAGGGACTGACTTGTTTTAGGTTCTCGCTTCGGCAGGAGAGAGGCGATTTTGCCACCAGATCTTAGTATGTATAGCTGTCAAAACGTTTCTCATCAGCGCCTCTTGTCCCTCCGCGAAGATGGTGGAGCTGTTCAAGTTACCACCGGAGGGGCAAAGACCCCCACTTCTTCTGCCCCTTTCGGTTCGGAAGAGCGTCGGGAGCGGAAAGAGGCGGCGGGGCTAGTAAGAGACGAAATGGGACAAAGCAGGAGCCAGCATTACCCTTTGAAGTATCAGCGAGTACTCGATGTGTTGCTCCGGTTGGGTCTGACAGCCTCACGTGTGCCGAGGAACTGGGGCACGGTGGCAGTTGAAGCACACAGCTAGTGGTAACATAACGGCACACGAAGAAACAACAATAACACTTGGATACGGAAGATGAATATTAGGGCTGTGTGGGGGGGGAAGCAGGGAGAACGGTTTGTGTGGAGAGTGTCGTCTACAGTTGGGCGGGCTTCAAAGGCTCCCTCCTTCCTCGGCCCTCTCCTTGGCCCTCTCCTTTGGGTCTTTGCCGCCCGTTATTGCCTCCAAGCTTTTTTTGGCCTCAGCATTTTTTGTTCACACACCCCCCGCCCCCACTCCCGTGGTGACGGGAAGCACGGAGAATTGTAGAAGACAGAGGGGAGGGGCGGAAAAGGGGCGTGTGGCGAGGTATGTAGGAACTCTATTTCAAGCAGGCCTGGTTCCAACATTCTAAAAGGGCATCGACACCCCCCGGTGCAAGACCAGTATCCCGCCTCCCACCCAGCTTGGTGCCCATCTTCTTATGGTCACTTTGTCCCACATTCTTCGGGATGGCGGGACCAACTACTGAAGATTCCAGAAGTGGTACCAAGCGTCAGACTCTTCGATTTTTGGCCCCTCTTCCTTGTGCGAGCTATGGGACCCCGAGCTCGATAAGAGGGGGGCTGCCTCATCAAGACGCCAGGCGGCCGGAGCAAAAGCTCCTTAATGCGTCTGATTGGCCTCTGCGGCAAGGCCGCGCTTGGGCCGGGGGCCAATTTTCCTCACTCTGGCATCCACAATCGGAATTGCAGCTCCTGGTCTCTGGGACGCTAACGCACGCCAGGGTGCCAGGGTAGTAGAGGCGAAAGAGCAAACCCCACCACTCCCCCCATCCCGTCATCGCTCAAAGCCACCGCGCCCATCCGTCGGCTGGTGTGGGGTTCCCGCCCGGGGGCCATCTCGTGCGAGCTATGGGTTTGTCGATCGGCCCCGCTAAAGGTTCCCTGCAAGCCGGAAAAGTTTGGCAAAATCTCTGTTCGATCTTGGCTGTCAAGCAGGGCATAACCCATCTCCTCCCTTTAGTGTGGCGGTTCCATGCGAGATCCGTCCTTCCAGCCTAGGCTCGAGGTTCGCAGAGGCCGTGCTGCATGGTGGGACAGACTAGATCCCTGATGTGCGGCGTCCGGGCTCCGCCTTCCGGGTATCATGGCTAATGTTCCTACCACCCTCCACTTTCCTCTCGAGCCATCCCGTTATTAAGGGACGCCCTCAAGGTTGTCTGATCGAACCCCGCCTCACCGTCTCCGGAGCAAAATACGGCTAGCGCCGTCTTATACGCTGATCAGAAGGTCCCTTCTGTGACCAACGTCCGTCAGCCAATTTCAAGCAGCATGCCTGCCCGAGTATAAGCACTATGCCAACGCCTCGTAGCACAACCTGCTCGACAATAACGGATGTATGGTTACACATACCTGGGCTCGCCGGTCCTCGAGCCACATTCAAAACTCAATTCTTTCCAACTTAGACAACACGGGATCCCGCTTTTGGTGCCGGGGCGAGGGAATACTTCTCATATATCGGAACTTCCAAGATTTAGTGCTTCGTTTAACGTCCGAACCCGGTACTTGCCATTCCCTCGTCCGGCCGCCTTCATCCCACTTCAGTAACCGCTTCAATACCCATTGAAGCGGGCGTTTGTTTCCGCATCGTCCTTCGTCCTTGGTACCACTGGCCTCGTCATCCAGTTTGGGGAAGACAGCGCCTTAGTAATCTAGGCTACGGTGTCTTGTCTTTACTGCGATCGTTTAGCCTACTAAGCAGGCTACCAGACATTCCCATTTCTTCCTCGCGGCTGTCAAGCCTCGTGCCGTTCGGTGCCTGCATCCTTCACAGATGCCGTTCGGCTCCGAGGCCCCTTCCTACGATGATCCTAGTCTTGAGCCCCCACCGCGGTGTTAGATGAGGTGCGAGGAAGATCGGATTATCGGCGGAACTGATATGGGCTTGGCGCCAAGATTCGTCTTCAAAAGGGGACCCGCTAAGCATGATGACAGATGGCGAAAGGGAAATGTGGGTTACCCTTCTCTAGTCGCGGATGTCGGATCCGATAGAGTCGTACGGAGTGAATTGCTTGGTTTTTGCCGCTTAAACCGCGCAACGAACGTCTAAAGCCGCGAATTGAGAAATCGCATGGCTTCCTGAAGGCTTAATTCGAATCCGCAGTTCAGATAGATGTCTGGGACACCGCCGTTTTCGAGAGTAATTTCACGTCAACCTGCGGGGTGGGGGTCCGGGACTACTCCGAATGGAGCAAGCGCACATGGTCGCTCCGCAGCCTTCCCATATCGAGTACTTCCTGAGTGATCTCCAGGTAGAGAGGTAGAATAACTTGACCGCTGCTCACTCGTACGCACATCCGTCCCATTGACAGCTGAGGCAGAGTTATGTACCCCATCGGTGTCGCCAAGCGCAAGCTAGCGCTTCAGGAGCAGCGATTGGCAGACCTTCAAGGACGTAGCACGTGTCGAACCTCGCGCATCTTGATCAATGCGGGAGGAAAAAGCAAGGTTACGCATAAGCCTGTCACGGCAAAGCTAAATCCCCCCCTTCCGGATCCTTAAAGTGGGTGTCCGAGGCGAATTGTCGATGCCGGCATCCAATTCCGGTGCGATGCTTCACAACCCCCCTTCCCCCCAAGGCAGGGTGAGACCATGAGCCACGCATCAATATGAGGAACGTCGCCATCCTCACCGGCTTCTCCCTGACCAAACCGCATACGCCTCGGGCCCCGTCATACCGCTGACCACCTGTCGGTCCCGCGATCCAGACCGCCGAGAGGACGAGATGTCCGCGGCCTGACGAGCTGAACACCCGCAAGAGGTCTCGCCAATGGGCGACAGTCTCTGTCAGATTCGCGAGTTTGCCCAGTACATGAAAAGGTGTCGATGACGTCACCATGCTTTCCTAACTTCAAAAGCGGTTGGACAAAGCGACGTCGTGCCACACAACTGCGTTTGACGGCTTGCTCTAGAGCAACGCCCAAGCCATTCAAATGATGGTCTGGTGGCACTTCGCCAGGACTTAGCGGGATTTCGTTTTGTCGTTGGGTCCGTCGCACCCCACAAAATCCTAACTGCTGGAGCCACCCACCCCCATAAATTCCTTTGGGTCCTGGTCCGGCACCATTCCCGGCATCCTCCTGAGCCACCGAAACACCAACGGCAAACTTGAACCAGTCGCCAATCCAGGGATTCAGTTCCGGAGATGCCGCATTCACTGTGCAGCGCAAACATCGACCTATTATCGAACTCAGCTAATCTTCGCTTTTCTTTTTCTTTTTTTTTTTTCATCGGGAACCCGGAACTGGAGTACCGCACCGTCTGGAGAGGCGACGGGTGGTCGGGTCTTCGGCGACCCTTGGTCCGAGTCCTTCAAAGCTCTGTGTGTCGCATGCAATAGCGGCGGCCATTGGATGGTGGGGGATAGCCAACTATATCGCTCGTTAGCCCACTTCATTAGTGCTGGAGGGTGTGTAGGTATCGTTTCGGGTGAGGCGAAGTGCTCGTGGCGACAAGGTGGTGCCCGGAAACAGGTGGCGTATACCACAACCCTGTATCACTATTGGGTCTGATGAGCTCCATCCCGAACTACGCCGTATTCTCCGTGTCCATCAGAAGCAGAGAGAGAACGATATCGCAGATCCTGGGGGTTGTCCAGTCCCGGCCTAGTGGATTGATGAACGTGGTATCGACTGATGTGTAGCATGCCTAAACAGGTGTTTAAACATGTTTACGAGCTCTCGGCATTGACGGGTAAAGAGTGAAATGTCGTAAGAGATAGATCATGTCTGTCCATAGCGCCAGCGGAGGTCTTCCGCTTGAAGGTTACTCCGGGCGGCTCACCCAAACCCTCAATTACAGTTGAGCTGAGCGCCACAAGCTAGAGAGCGTCAGCTATGACTGGTCGGTGAGCTAGGCGCTGAGACTTAGCAGCTGTCTCTGTGTGGAGAGCGGGTCCGCTCGAAAGAGACAATGCCCCGGCCAGGCGTGGATGTTTATGGACGTGGTGAATGGTGCGAGTGGTGTGGATGCCCCGGCTTTGCAGTTCGGCTTGCCAATATTTCAAGCAGGTAGGAAGATTCAGCAGTTGATCCCGCTCCCAGCTGTCAGTCACATTCTGAGGGTCCTGCAGACCCAGGCGCGGAGGAGGGTAGTTGACGTGAGCTTCTTGCTGGTTCGATGGCTTGGCAACTGCGACTGTTGCATCTGCATGGTTCTGCGCGTTATTCCAAGAACAGCACACCCGCCTTGCAAGCAGAGCGAGTGACCGGCTTGGCGATGACGTGCCAGCATGCAGGTCATTTTGCGCTTGACCGGACGGGGAGGGGAATTGGGTTCCGCTTCAACTGAATACAAGATCCTGTAGGTGCATATTCGTTACCGAGGAAGCCCCGATATAACGCCCCGTTTAGCTACCACACTTCGAATGAAGATAGCACTGAGACCGACCTCATCTACTATCATAACGGCGACCTTGTCCCTCAAGACGAACACAACAATTTTAGGGATTCTAATTGAGGGATATTAAGGTATATGTTGAAATATTAGCCATTTGTGACGCCGGAAGCAACGCATGGGCTCGATTCTACTAGCTCCATCGTAGCGCGTCCCACGTTCACGTTCCATGGCGAGGAACGCTACGCAGCCCGTGAAGCTCTCCTTACCTCTGGTATTGCTCACCTTCTCGCTCTATTTACTGGAAGATACCCTCTATTGAAGGGGCTACTTTGCTCATCTCCTGTGTGATCCCCGCTGACTGTGTGATCAGGAATACCAGCAGAGTCTCTTCCAGGAGCTCAGGGCGGAGGATGAGCTCGTAGTTCTCGCGCGTGGCCTCGGCCTCATGCGCCTCGTAACGAACCTCTTGCACTCATACGATGCGGCGGGTAATAACCTCATCATCATCGTTGGCGCCGATGACCGTGAGAATGCGTGGATCGGCGAGGCCCTTGCGGAGCATGCGGCTGTCAGCGCGTCGCCTAAAGCCCGGGGCTTAACGGTCGTGAACACTGACTTTACAGGGGTTGGTGCGAGAGAGAAGCTGTACCGTCGAGGCGGCATCTTCAGCATCACGTCGCGTATCCTGGTGGTGGACTTGCTGACGGCGTTGGTGGCTCCCGAATCTGTGACGGGCCTGGTAGTGTTGCACGCTGACAAGGTCGTCGCAACTTCACTTGAGGCTTTCATCCTGAGGATTTATCGGCAGAAGAACAAGGCGGGGTTTCTCAAGGCATTCTCCGATAACCCGGACCCTTTTGTGACGGGGTTTAACCCTCTGGCTACGATGATGAGGAATCTTTTCTTGAGAAAAGTGTCGTTATGGCCTCGCTTCCACGTCACTGTTGCACAGTCTCTTGAAGGCAGAAGGAAAAAAGCCGAGGTCATCGAGCTGGAGGTTCCCATGACGGAGGGGATGACGGACATCCAGAACGCCATACTCGAGTGCGTCGAGATCAGCATCCAGGAGCTGAAGAAGGGTAACACGGGTCTGGACATGGGAGACTGGAATATCGACAACGCGCTCTTGAAGAACTTCGATGTCATCATCCGGCGCCAACTCGATCCGAATTGGCACCGTGTCAGCTGGAAGACGCGCCAGATCGTCGGCGACCTGACTGTTCTTCGTGGTATGCTGCATTCTGTCCTGGCGTACGATGCAGTATCGTTCCTTCAGCACCTTGACACAATCCACGCGGCTCATGCCCCTGCACCGGGATCCACGAGACAAAACGAGTCGCCGTGGCTGTTTCTCGACGCCGCGCAAACGATCTTCGAGACGGCTCGGAGACGCGTGTACGCCAGCGCTGGCAGGGTCACGGCGTCGACGGAGGGCAATATTGATTCCTTAAAGCCCGTATTAGAGGAGCTGCCCAAGTGGTCGGTCCTCGCCGAGGTGCTGGAGGAGATCGACCGCGACCTTTACTTCGAGCCGCCGACGCGGGACGAGTCCAACGGCACCATATTGATAATGTGTGCGGACACCGACACGTGCCGCCAGCTCCGGGACTACCTGCAGACAATGCACATAAAGCCCAAGACGTCTGAGGGCAAGCCCGTTGACCCGGACGAGGAAGCCGAGGAGCGTCACCGACCATCGGCGAGCTTCATGATGAGGCGACGGCTGCGGAACTACCTGCGGTGGAAGCGGCAGTTCGCCAGCGTCAATGCCGCGCTGTTCTCCGAAAACCAGAAGGCTTTGAGCGGCGCGCTCGACCCGCGGCTTGCGCACAGAGCCCGCGCGCCGGCGAACAAGCGGAGGAGGGTCCGGGGAGGGGGTGGGGTGGGCGGTGCCCCCAGCCGTACGGACAACGGGAGCATCGCGCAGTACTTCGAGAAGCCGGGCGAGGTTGCGGAGCTGATGGAGGAGGTTCAGGAGACAGAGGAGGCCGAGGCCGAGGCGCGGGCGGACGTGGTGGTAGACGAGCTCGAGGACATGGAGGAGTACTACCAGCTCTACGAGATGCGGGACCTGGTGGTGGTACACGCGTACGAGGGCGACCAAGACGAGCATGTTCTCGAGGAAGTGAAGCCGCGTTACGTGATCATGTACGAGCCCGACGCGAGCTTCATCCGCCGCGTCGAGGTCTACCGTTCGTCGCACCGGGACCGGAACGTGCGTGTGTACTTCATGTACTACGGGGGCTCCGTGGAGGAGCAGCGCTACCTCTCCACTGTGAGGCGGGAGAAGGATGCTTTCACGAAGCTGATCAAGGAGAGGGCCAGCATGTCTCTCGTGATAACGACCGATCCGCATGGCGCCGAAGACCCGCAGGAGGCCTTCCTACGCACCATCAACACACGCATCGCGGGTGGCGGTCGGCTAGCAGCTACCGCACAGCCACCGCGTGTGGTAGTCGACGTGCGCGAGTTCCGCTCTTCACTCCCCTCTCTCCTGCACGGGCGCTCAGTTGTCATCGTCCCTTGCATGCTCACGGTGGCGGATTACGTCCTCACGCCGACGATCTGCGTGGAGCGCAAGTCAGTGGGTGACCTCATCTCGTCCTTCCGCGATGGGCGGCTCTACTCTCAGGCTGAGACCATGTTCCAGCACTACCGCGACCCGATGCTCCTAATCGAGTTCGACCAGGACAAAAGCTTCACGCTCGAGCCGTTCGCGGACTTGTCGGGAAGTGCGGGCAGCGTGGCCCCGGGAAATGTGTCGTCGGACCTGCAGTCCAAGATTGTGCTCCTGACGCTGGCGTTCCCGCGGCTGCGGATCATCTGGTCGAGCTCGCCGTACCAGACGGCGGAGATCTTCGAGTCACTGAAGGCGAAGGAGGAGGAGCCGGACCCGATCGCGGCGGTGAGGGCGGGGCTGGAGAAGGGGCCCGGGGGAGGGGTGGCGGAGCAGGTGTTCAACCAGGAGCCGCAGGACATGCTTGCTGCGGTCCCTGGAGTGACGCCGAAGAATCTGAAGCATATCGTCGGAGAGGTGGAAAATGTGCGGGAGGTGGCGAACATGGAGAGGGGGGAGCTGGAGAAATTGGTCGGCCCGGAGGCAGGCAGGGCGATGTATGGGTTCTTCAATAGGGATGTAGTGATGACCGGGGGAGGCGCGGCTAGCTGAGTTCAACTTGGGAGTTGGGATGGTGGAGAGTGATTTCAGGGAACTGAAGTTCGGGGCAGGGAAGCAAGAGTGTACTATTCCTAGAAATGCTAATAAGCCTGATTCCAGCCATAGGTGTCTTGGTCCCAACCCCAATACCTCACTCCATCGTTACTCCATGGACATCCTCACTCAGCTCTTGTCGGTAACACAAGAATCGCCAATTTTCCGTATCTCCTCCAGTGCCCACGTTCTCACCTCAACTCACCTCCTACGACACCTCCAACCCAACAGGACACATCAGCCCCTCATACCCCACCGGTTCCTCCACACCCTCCTCTCCCCCGCAAACGGGCTCTCGCGGCCCCCAAAGAGCCGCCGGATGGTGATTCCGAACAGATTACTGACTGCCGCTAGAGTGGACTCGACGGCCGAGCCGACGGCTGAGGTGAGGTCGTTCGCCCATTGGGAGAAGACACCGAATATTTCCTTGAGCTGGAGCCTATTAGCTTGGTCGCGCGCACGCGGGTTCGTAGGACAAGAGGGGGTAAAAAGGGGCCGTTGGGGTTAGTGGCCAGGTAGGTAGGTGAAGGAATGTGAGGAAGGGGGTAGGTCGTGCGTACATAGTCCACGAATCCGTCCAGCATGGTGCTTAGGTCTTGGGGATTTTTCAGGACGTAGACGACTATTAATGCAGATAACAATGCGCAAGAAGCAAATACTTGGGCCGCGGTTTGGTCTCGATGGTAGAGGTGTCGATGGATACTGAACACGATGGATATCTCAGTCATCTATGTTCTACCTGGTCATGTCATTAAGCCTCCCCGTCCATTGTTCCTTCCAACCCACTTCTAGGCCGTTTGCCCCTTCCTACATTCATCAAGACAAGCTAAACAAACATATTGGGGAACACAAGCCCCCATCTTTTCACTATTCCTACACGAGTCCCTTCCTTCGGGTATTGAAATCGACTATTCCACGGGAGCAGAGTTCCACCCCAACTGTCAGGAGAGAGGAAAAAAAATCATATGCCCGAAAATACACTTGGCCGGGAACACAGAAACGCCATCTATATGCATCGGTCCCACTCCCTCCATCGCAATATTCACGCAGAGATAAGAGGAATCTTCTCTTACCAGAGCCACCGCTTCTGCTTCGGCGCCTTCTGCATGTTCATCCTCCGCATCTTCTCGCGGCCCCTCGCGTCCAGCCCGTTCGCCTGCGAGAGCCACGCCTGGTGGTGCGGCCGCGGCAGCGTCGCGCGCTCGTCGCCCATCATCTTGATGCGCTGCACCTTGCGCAGCTTCACGAGCCCGTACCAGCATACGAGCAGTGAGAAAGCCATCGACATGCCTGTCACGCCCGCGAAGCCCCAGTTGGTCTCTTCAATGAAGTTCTCGAGGTTCATGCCATAGAGGCCCGCGAGGAAGGTGCCCATCGCGAGGCCGAGTGTGCCAATGCTAAACTTGAGATCCAGTAGCATCAGGGCGTTCCGGTTCGCGTCTAGAATTGCGCGAATTCTGAGACGGGTTAGCAAGGTTTGCAAGGGATGCCGGATGAAGGGAAGGCAGCCTACATTTCTTCGGTATTTCGGATGCTGGACACCAGATTGCTTGCCTCCTGTGCGATTTCATCGCAGATCTTGTGGTACGATTCAAGAAGGATCTCCACCTCGGTGTGGTCCTCGATGCCCCGGTAGAGATCGCGAGCTTTTTCGGTGAGGTACATATCCGCAAGGTCGTCGTCTGCCTCCAGGAGCTCATCGATGGCGTCACGGACGAGCTTCGCCTTCTGCTCGAAAGTGCTAACCCTCTTCGAGAGGATCAGGAGTACGCGCAGCTTCTCTCGGTCGATGTCGTCCTCGAGTTCGCTGAGTACCCGGATAACGGGGTCTTGGACGGCCTCAAAGTCGGCTTCCAGCTCGGACGTGACAGATGTCAAGACCGCCTCGAGGGCGCGGAATTCGTAGGGAAGACCTCCGGTACCCGCGGCATTCTTCTGACGCAGCTTCCCCTGCAAGTCGTACATGAAGGCCGACTGCGGGTAGGATGTCTTAGTTCCGAAGACGTCGAAAAGGAGGACTCGGTCGTGCTTGATCAGGACCTTCAGATGGAGGAGGTTGATGAGGATTGCGGATGGGCGAACGAGGATGTGCGGTAGGTTGGACGAGTCAATCTTCCGGAGATCACGAGGCAAAAGACCGTACTAGAGGGTTGTCAGAGCTGGTGCTGGGCCGGATGCTCGGGCGGAGAAGCCTACTGACCTTTGCGATGAGCTCCGTCTTCTTGAACTCGCCGTCGGTGATTGTGGTCTCTCCATTCTCGTCGACCTCTGTGCACCGCACTCGCGGCTCGAGGGCAGCCTTTGCCGACATGGTCCGGCGGGGGCTAAACATGTCGTCGTCGCGACCAGGAAGGTCGTCCGGCTTCAGGGGCTTGCTGCCGCGCCGCGCCGCCATCCCCCAGAGCCTCTCCTGCCAGGTGAGCGGGCGCTCTCCCTGGTTCTTCTGGTCATTGTAGTAGTCATTGGCGCGACGGGTGGTCGTGGTAAAGGCGGCAGATCGCGACTTTGATGACGGCTCCGCGCGTTTCCGAAAGGCACACCATTCGCGCGGAAGAGTGTCGCCGGGCGGTGTCGCGAGACTCTGACAGGCCGGCCGCTGCCGCCTCACTAGAGTAGACGCGCGGCGAGCGTGCGGCGCCCTACACCGCTGGTAAATGGATGGGAGGTCTTGCGACTGGGCTCGGAGGAAGCGGAGGAGCGTGTTGGAGGGCACCGGGGAGCGCAGCGCTTGAGACATCTCAAGTATCCATGCGTTCGGAGGCTGGTCAGTGTGGTCTACATCCAGTACAGCTCTACTTGGTTAAGCAGAGAATACAGACATGCAGTCAGGAACCACTTGGGGGCAGTTCTCAACAGGGACCTTGCGCTCCTCCTCTTGTTCTCCCTGTGAAGTCCCCGGTTTCTTTCATTACCAAATAGGATGGGAGAAATTTTACGCACAGACCACCTACAGCTGTCGTGCCTCTGTGGAGCCTGTAGGCGACGGGTGGAGTACAAAGGTACTTCTGCTGCTCACTTACACATTCTGAAGAGGAGGATGGAATGACAATGGTTGAAAAAGTGGCAAGAACAACTACAGGTAACTGCAACTGCAGCAACAACAACAACAACAACAACAACAAAAGATGCAAGCTTTATCTTGCCCTTCAGCATATGATACTGGAATCACGTGGCATTCGATTCACTCAAGGCTCTTTGAGGGTCTTTGGCACACCACAAATGCTCCCTTGAAAACTAAGCCCTCCAGACACACTTCTCTTTTCACAACCTTGTCAAAACGCTCAACCCACGTGTTCGCCATATGACGAACAATCAATGTACACTCACTTTTATGAGTTGTACTGATTACTTATTCTTGACCACCGTGAGCATTTGATTGATATCCAAGATGCCACTAACCCCTATCCACGTCCGGGGCAAGAGGAAAACTGCAAGCCGAATGAGCTCTGCGGCTTCAACCTCCTCTGAGACCCCTGCCAGTCCTGGCATCACTGGTAAAGAAGCCACGGCACCAAAGAAGAAGTCCGGTAAGGCCGGGCCTTCTCGACGTGTCTCAATTCTGGAACGTCTCCCATTTGAGCTCCTCGTCATGGTTTTCACAGAAAGCCAGAACATGGACCTCCAGTTTTGCAGCCGCCACATCCACGCGGCCCTGAACAACTACTATTCACATGTCCGTCTCGTGGCTCGGGCTTTTGCTCCAACTTGGTCCATGAACCACGGGAAGCGTCGCAGCAAGTTAGCTGAGGCTGCCGACCCTCCCGTGCCAGCGAAGGAGTTCCAGGACATTGTCCGCTATCAGGTATGCTGCCGGCTTGAATTTCTGAGCCCTGGTGGAACAAGAGCTTACAAGATTCCACAGGAAAAACTAATCCACAAGAAATGCTTCAACATCGACCTTGTTCTCGACGCCCAGCAGATCTGGATCGACACGCACCAGCCCGAGGACAAGCGCATCCATCACTTAAAGCGGTGTAGCTCGGGGGGCAAATGCGACCACTGTAAAGATGGGCCTGAGAAGCATGTCTTCAACGCGCGTGAGTGTTTCGAGCATGACTTCAAACTGGCCAAGGCCTCCGTCAACAAAAAAAAAGAGGGCTGGAAGAACTTCCGGGACCGGCAGGACGTCCAGATCGGCGTCCAGCTGCAGCCCCAGATGCTCCGTGGCAAGTGGGATGAGAAGTATGAGAGGCTAATCTTCTGGCTCGTCGCCGGTGGTGCTTTCATCGATTATGAGAACTGGGATCCCCAGGTATGTTGTTGCTATCTTCAGTCCTACAGAGCCGCAATTCCCTGTAATCGCGGCATTCTACTTTCTGACGCCTTCTCTGTCAGCACTGTTACACCATTGTCTACAGTCACACCGACGTCGGGTTCTACGAGAACATCAACGCCTTCTTCACTTACGGCGCGATGGACCTAGTCAACTTCACGCACTGGCCGCTGCAGGAAGCCTACCAGTTTTACCTGACCACCAAGCCCGAGGCCGGCACGAACGACTGGGATCCCGAGCGCCTCAAGTTCCACCAGTACTTGAGCGGGACTTTTGACGGGGATGATCCGCGCGCCATACGCTACATGAGGCGCGAGTACGGCCGGGACGTCAACGACTCGGACATGCCGTATGACTCTGCCAACGACTCGGGAGAGGAGTGGTAAGGTTTGATGTCGTGCGTTCTGGTTAGCGGTAGAAGGGAGAGGTAGGTTCAGGAATAGTAAGAAGCAGCCGAGCATCTCGAGGTGAGTGGTCAAGAGTGCGGACAGGTGGGCGAGGAGACCAGAGACCCGAGCTTCGCGAGGTGGGCAGCTGAGTGTATGAAGGCTTGGGATGGTTATTTTCCGTCAGAGTGGCGCTCGCATATATGCTGCATAGACAGCTGGGACCATGAGTATAGGAAGTATATTGGCGAGTGGGATTGTTTTATCTTGCATGGTTTAGTGTGTATCATGTGCTGCATTAACAGCCTGGGACTGGATCATGGGAGGAGTTTACGCATCGTCAGCATGGGAATTTACCCAGTCTCGCTATTTAACACCCATTCCACTCCACTTCTAAGTCGTAGGGCGGGCAACGTCGTTTTGGTTAAGGCAATTTTGGCCAAGTGTTATTATACACCTATAAACACAGGCTGGTGTGAGAGCTAAGTGTAGACGACTGTGCATCCCGGAACAGGCAGATAGTTGTTTTCGAGGCCCCAAGGGTACACTGGTCCAGGATAGAGGTTTTCTGCAGTTGAAAGGTAAACCAACTTGCTAGAAGGGCAAGAGCCAAGAGCTGTAGGGGGCAATAGATACGCCATTAGATAGTTTAAGGCGCAGCAGAGTCAGGGCAAGTTATGTGGCATCCAGAGCGTACGCAGTCCCCAATCTGGCGAAACTCACTACGATGGATTTCCCAACAGTCACAAGTGAAGGCACAACAGCAAAGTGATTAACAACGTCAATGACTATCTACTACTCCTCATCCCCTATCGTACACCCCTAGGATATCACCCCTTTCCTTCCCTTCCTTTCATCTCCTGGCTGTCCCGTCCCATCCACAACATGCGAAAAATCAATGAAAGCAAAGACAATTCCACCCTCCCATCCACGCCATTATGCAAATAAGCAAATCCCTTAACCCCTCTCTTAATTCACTTTCCTCCTCTTCCCTCCTTCCCTTTTCCACAGAACGCGAGAAACCTGCCGTCCTTTTTGGTTTCCTTTTGGAAATGCCAATCTCTAGCTCGGGGTATATTGACTGGCCCAATATGAGACAAGGGAACAAAAAGATGAAAACCTAAGAACTTTGAGGAATGAAAACCTAAGGGATGCCCGCCCACATGGGCGGCGTCAGCGCGCTCAGGTAATCCCCCCTCATCTCCTGCGACACCTCCGTCGAGCAACACAACCGCTTGCTGACCCTGCGCGTAAGGGTAGGCACGGCAGGCACGCCAGCCCGGGGCCGTACGAGAGTGTCGCGCCACTGCGCCAGGCCGTCCGAGCCGTTCCCATTGAGAATGCCCCTTACGTTCTCATGAAGAGACGCCTCGACCGAGTCAGACCGTCCCCTCTTGGAGCCCGTCCGCACGACGGAACCGTTCCACTGCCGGCAGGGCGCGTTGGCGGACTCTACCATGGCCTCGAGCGCGCTTTCGCGGCGACCCAGGGGCGTCTCCTGGTAGTCCGACGTCTTGCCGATGGGGCCGCTGAAGGCCTCCGGGGAGGCAGTGAGGAACTGCTCGTAGTCCTCCGGAACCGACGACACGATCGCGGGCTTCAGGCTCGGCCTCTCGCTACCTAGCTTCGCAGCGCGGAGACGCGACGGAACGGCCAGTCTGGCGTTGCTCGTCGTGCTCGCCAGCGATGTCGAGGACGATATCGAGGATGAGCGGGAAGTGCGGGAAACATCCGAGATCATGGATTCGGGGGATGACGCGGTCGAGTACGCCGTGAGCGAAGGACGGCGGGCAGGGAGCTGGCTCTGCGGCGACGGCGTGGGGTTCGAAGTGGGGAAGCAGTCCATAAACTGCGTCGCCGCGAGGTTGCTGGCCTGGTTCATGGCCATGCCCATAGAAGAACCCCTCGTGAGCTGAGCTACAGTACCCGCTGCAGGAGTACCAAACCCGCTTGGCTGAGGGGTCAACTTGGGAGTGGGCAAAAGGCCGAGTGCAGGTAGCATCCGGCCGGGATTGTTCTGCATGGAAACAGGTGACGGCTCCATAGTCACAGGCGTGGGAGGAGCGGGCTCGGGCGCCTCGAAGGGGAAGATAGGGCTGGGCTCGCGGATCACGGGAGTCACGAGCGCAAGACTTCTCAGCGCATCGGCGTTCTGGAGCTCCGGATCAAGCTGAAGCATGGCTTTCTTCCACTCAGAGATCTGCTGGTTGAGAGGCATCGCCCCGATGCCGCCAGGCGAGGGTGGGGTTGAGGGGGGACGATAGTCCAAGAGGATCTTAGTCCACCGCTTCCACACGCTGTTCGTGATGTGAAGGTTCCAGTTGACAGCGTGAAGGAAGGCGGTCTCGTTCTGGTTGATCTCCTGCGTGTGGAGGCCAGAAATCTTGCTCCAGGCACGCGCAGAATAATTTCGGTCCTGGAGATACTTTGAGGCGAGGATGAGGGCAGCGAGGAAAACCCGGCGGCCGCACTGGAGGGCGCGGCTGCTGGGATCGTCCCTTGGCTGCTCCATCGTGAAGTCGTGTCGCGGGACATGAGCCTTGATTAGGACGAGGTAGTACATGGTTACCTGAAGCGTCGAGTAGCTTGTGCGCGACCTTTTCAAGGTTTCCTGGATAAAGGTGCGAAGGGGGAGGACAGCCTTGTTGCTGATCTCATTCCGGCATATGACCGAGGACAGGGGCCAGATGGCTTCCACCAGTAACGCAGCAGAGTCTGCAATCGGCAAGGTTTAGACACTTGAAGGCCCACCATGATGGCGGAGGTTGGATTAGATATTAGAGGAACATACCGACGAGGCTGTCAACAAAGTTGACCTTTCGGTCCTGTTGATGAACGAGCTTGGGAGGACATCCGGAGCGCGTGGAGGCAGTGCGGCGGGGGTTCTGCCGTAGCTCGGGAGGAACCACATCCGCGTTGCATCGTTGCGGCTTGGGGGCAGCCTCGGGCGCGAGGCTGGCCTTGTCGGAGTCGATGGAGTCGCAGGACGAAGATGACCGCAGGCTCATCGAAGTCAAAGAGTCGACCGAAGATTGCGACGAGAGGTCGGACCACATCGAGGCCGACGAGCCCGCGGTCGACTGCGAGGTCGATAGGACGGAGGCATGGGGGATTGGCTGCCAGGTAGCTGGGTTGGAAGGCGATGCATTGTTGATAGCACCCCACATCTTGAAGGGGCGGGTAGTACGATACGAGAATATACCGGGGGGTTAAGAGAGCATGTGGAAGTCGGATGTAGATATAGCGGGGCAAATGAGTTTACTGGAGATACACAAGTGCCTCCAGTCGTCGCCGTTGAGCAGTGTCAACGGACCTAAACCGTGATTAACCGTGGTCGAGTCGTGGATACCGTGGTGAAAGCAGGCACTGAGAGCAGCGGGAAGAGCGCGGCTTCAGAGCGGAGGTCTCAGGTTGTTGAAGTACCGGTTGGGATCCTTCAAGTGTGACGAGACGTGTAGCCTTCGAGGACACGAACGATCGGGCCGTAGGACAGAGCAGAGGTGACGACTGGAGCTGATGTAGATATTCCTACAAGGAACATCGCGATGCTTTCAAGCAAGCGAATGCCTGAAGGCGAGAGGGGGGTTGGGTGGATGGAAGGTGTTAAAGGGCGGCGACGATGACTCTACACAAGACCGATACGAGTCACCCTATCGGTCATCGGACGTAATGGGGTCGGCGTGGTAGTCGAAGATAACCGACAAAAGGAGGGCGCAATGTGGATTCGTTGTGTTATCGAACGCGTTGCGTTATCGTAGTCGACTTGACGCAAGGTGACGAAAGGAGCAGTCAAGTTTGCTCAGAAGCTGTGCCGGCTATGCAGGTACGATCGGAGCGTCGCAAAGCAGCAAGCTTAAGAGTATTTGACGGTCTGTTCGCCGTTCGCCAAAAAGGAATGTGTGACTCCCCTTTTGCGAGGTCGGCCGATGGTTGCCTTTTGCCTAGTGATCGGGGGGCGACACGGAGGCGCTGGTACCTAAAATGGGTGAGGGACCAGGGGGTGGGTGGGTCGATTCAGCCTGGTCGTGTGGCCTCGATGACTCTTTCGTTGGTGTCGCCGAGTGTGGCGGTAAAAAAAAAAAGGCGCGGATGAGGTGTGGTGACCTCGGATTACCGATTAGTGCCGCTGAGGAGGGGGCGAAGTCTCAGTGGCTGAAGGCACTGAGAGGTGTGGGTACGGCAGCCTGGAATAGTCCGGGCTGGGCGCAAATACAGGTGACTCGTTCCAGCTAAGGAGGTGGCGAGATGGCGCCGGACGAAAAGGGACAAGTGCGCTGAAGACAGGAAATAAAGAGAAAAAAGGGACAGAAAAGCAGACGATATCCGCCGAAATTCTCTGATATGCTTTCGAAAGGAGATATAAAAAGAGAAAGACTTGGTATACACAAGAAGGAAAATACGTTCGTCAGTGGCCAGAGCGGCAAGGACGAGAGGTTTTGTTGGCTGTGAGTAACACGAGGCGATAAGGTAAGGAGTGTTGTCTCTCCTTCCACGCGGTGGCGATGAAAGACAGCCCGTTTGTTATTGTTCGTTGAGGCTGGGGAGGCGTTTTGGTTCTCCTGTCGATGGAGTTTCTCTTCTGGTCGCAAGGAACAAGTGAATGCCGCTGCGAGAAACTGCGTGTCCAGTTTGTTCTTTAATTCCTCTGCTGGGAATTAAAAGGAGCCAGACACCAACAGGAAAGAGAGGGGAGATGTTCCGATTATTACGGTGTAAAAAAAAAGGATGGGGCGTTCGATTTCGAAAAAGAAAATGCGCGGGCGTCGAAAGTTCGGTTCAGATCTCGTTCGTAGACATCCAGCAGACCGTAGACAGTCGCCTTCGTCTTCTTACATCAGGAGGTCGAACATCGCGGCGGCTTTGTTCGTTAGGGAGGGAGAGGGGAGCCAAAACGAGTTCCAGACGGCAGAGCGGGCGGCGAGTAGTTTTGAATAATCGGGAATGCTTTGGCGGGGAAGCACAGAGTACTGGAAGGCGGAGGGACCGGACTCGTTCGAGCGGTCGGCTGTACTGGGGTACATGCAATCCACTCCGGCGCGGTGTGCTACTGGACACGGTTGGTGGGGGCGACAGAAGTACACAGGTACGGGTTTCCTGTACCGACCACTCTTGCTCTGGGCGGCCATGCAGAAGGAACAGCACAGCAAATTGTCGGCCGTCATGGTGCGTCCTGCCTGGCATCTGCCCCCCAAATCTCAACTCTAGCACGGTCAATACTTTGGGATAACTACGCGCTGATTGGCCAAGTACCATCGGATTTTCCCACGACTTTGCTGTTCACTTCTTGCCCCCCTGCCACCCTTCCATGCAGGTCGGCGCGGGAGCGTCACCAAATGAGAGGCTGGGTACTTCGTCGTGGGGTATCCCAGGGTACTTTGCATAATCGGCCCCCAATAAGACGCCCTCAAAGTCAGTGTCGGCGGGAAATTGCGCGTGCACTCAGCCTTCCAAAAGCCACTTTCGCGCGTTCGCCAGCCTACATACTGGGCTTCGTTCTCTTGCGTGTACCTCACGCGAAAGTATCCGGCAGTAACGGGAATCTCTGGTGGGCGAAGTGGCCACTCGCATCATGGAAGGAGCCATCTCCTCCAACGATGGAAGACCCACATCACGACGCCACCGAAGATGAGTAACAAGAATGGACACCTTGCCCATTTCAGGCAGAAAGGCATCATCTAACGCCCAGAAGGGGTTGGGTCGACCCCATCGAGCTTGCAATTCCCGACTCGTCCGGCGAACCGCTTGAGAGACGTTTTATTGGCACTTGACGCCCATCTGGCATTACTCGATTCGTACCCGATCGGAGACGAGGGCCAATAACCCAGGACCTTGACGGTGACTCTTTTCTCTCTCATCATGTGCACTTCCGTAACGTGATTCCATCTCCAGGTTCCAATAGGAAGGAGTTGGTTGGCACGAAGCGAACTGGAGCCCATCCCGAGTAAGCCGATGCGCTGGTCCCAACTCTGGCCGTCGTGTGAGTCGCCCCTGCCACCTGGCCACACCAGGTCACCAATACGCAGCCAACACGCGATTCCTTCGCCTCGCGGGACAGCGGAGAGGCACAACTACGCAGTGTTTGGCAAATCCCCGCTCCGTACCGGATTATTCTCGGGGAAGCAACTTTGTATTTCCAATTTTAGCGCCTTTGGGAAAGGGGGGAGAGGGAAGGCAGCACCTTTGTTCACTGCACGAAACGCATGGTGTTTGGGGCTCGGCGTTGCCATCGCCGAGCCTCTCTGAGCCAGTATTGCAGGACGGGAAAAGTGCTATCCGGCAGCTGAACACTGCCCCAGTGGTATGCCTAGCGGAGTAGAGCTTGGAGCTTCGAGAAATAGTCACGCTGGACTCAACTACCATAACTACAGATAGCCGAACCGATGAGTCGTCTCTTCAAAGGGTTTAAGGGGTGATACGTCGCTTACCACCAGTCTCCGTACTCAAATGAGCGAGTGCTTATTCGATACGCCAAGAGGCTGAGTGTCATCAAATATCAAGCTTTCTTTCCAGATGGTGGTGGAACAGGCAGCAGGTGGTCTGTTCACCCACCCTTTCGTCTTAACGCAGTCCTCTGCATGGCATGAGGCATTCCAGTGTTCGTGATGTCTCATAATGATACTTTTGACTACATTGCATTTATTTCTCGTTTGCGGCTATGCCGGGCATCGTCCACCTGTCTTGGCGCGGCCGTCGCGATGTCTGTTTCGCCGGTCCCTGAGCCAGATTGCGACTTCGCCAGCTGGAGCAGCCAGGCCGAGTGACCGGAGAACGGAGCGCTGAAGGTGCCCCTGCAGCCACAGGTCCCCGGCGCGCCTCTCATCAAACAAAGATGGAATTATTATCGTCCAGGGGCGGATGGGACTTCTACGTAGGCATCCATTCCGGCGACTGCATGTACAGGTCATGCAGCCCGCCGTATTCCCTGATCGACTCCGGCGGGCCACTTCGACCCATTAGGCAGAAATTTACTCCACCCCGTCAGAGCTCGCCAAAACGGAAAGCTGCCCGGGGACTATCGTATCTTGAACCCCGTAATCACGGAAAACAGGCTGTCAATCCTCCCTTCTCGTACCATCTCTCCACAGTCTCCCAATTTCGCCGGGAGGGGGGATCTCTTCGTCATTGGCAATATCCTGGCCCAAGGGAATGACGAAAATGGGGAAGCGCAAATCCACTGGGAGGGTGCGACTCGGTGTGCAATCCTGAGATGCAAGGCCAACACATGGCCGTACCCAGGATCTTGTGGTCGGCCTGCCGCGAGGGCGCCCGTAATTGGTCAGGCACGTCCACAAAGAACACAGTCAGCACCTGTTTTGGGGCCTGGCCCCGCTTCATGTGCATCGCATCTGGGCAATCTGATTAGGAAGCGCATCCTGAATTCATAGAGGCGTATGGAGTGAACCCACACGAGTCCGGCTGGCCCTTAGGGCCGTGAACGGTGGTATTCCCCTTGGCTCTACGTACCCTTGCCTCCCCTCGGGCGTGGCTCAGAGTGGTGGTGCGACAGCCATTATTTCGGGATAAATGGGTGCCGATAAAGAGGGGGCGTTATGGGGTGGAGTATGGGACGTCAGCGAATAGCAAGAGACATATTACGACAATGACGATTGACAGAGTATCGCATCGCCACGTTCGGGGCGAGTTTGTATCCCGAATCTGGCACATGTTGACCTCGTTCACGGTGGCGAGGCGCGCGAGTAGCAGTCTCTTTCAGCACGGGGTGACAAAGGCAACCTCTGCCTATCTGGAACTGAGTGTTTCCGCCAGTTCCGAACGCCGCGCATTGCCGACGTATTATTATCTCGTCATCCAGACAATGGAAGGATCGCCGGGTTGCTAATGGGCTTCCTGAACCGGCATGACGAAAGGAAACCCGCCAAGAGAGATCTCCTCATTGCCCTCGAAAATCTCCTCATGCGCTTAACACGAATAAGCCATTATCAACCGGGTTCCACGGCCCAGGTGACGATGAGGCCCCGCCGTGCGTGAGTCAGAGGACGGGGCACCAGTTCACGAATTTTTCCGTCATTCCCGCCGTCGAGTACGGCTGGCGGCCATGGAACCTGTCGTCAGTTGTTGGGTCCCGGCACGCTTAAACGAAGGAAATTCACCAGTTTGCCCCATTCGAGAAGATGGATGGACGGAAACCATGCGGGCGTCAGCCTTGTGCGGACGGGGTAACGACTCCACCCGACTGACGGGATGATGCAGGTTCCTCGTTCGCGTGTCCGAGCCTCCTTCTCCGGGCCCCAACCAGAATGGATGACGCGGAATGGGCCAGCCTCGCGGACGTCAGCAGGAATCCTGGCGGCTGCAAAAGAGCTCCGAGCGTCTTGACTCAAGCTCCGCCCCTGCGGATGCACGTCCAAGGCCACGAATAAGCAATGGGCAGTAGCGCTTTTCTTCCCGGCGGGTTTAAGCGCGAAATTCATGTGTTTGGGTCTTGTGGGATTGTACAGCTGAGGGAAATCCGCTCCAGGCCACCTCACGCGGCGGCGTCATTGCGAATCCAGCGGGCTCGGAGGCCTGTGGTGCTGCCCGGGGCCGCCGATGACCGCCTGCGCCCCCGGCATTTACTCCGTTTACGATTCAGCTACACGTTCGTTCAAGAAACTCGATCCCAACGCTTGGTGTCATAATGTAATTCCAGCTATCACGGGACAGGCAGGAGGCAGCCGATCGGGAACATTGACTATTCCACAAGGCTTCCTTCCTTCGCCAGGGACTCACCGCTGCCCCGGAATTCCAGGCTCCTCCTACCCGTCGCCATTCACACCTTCCGTCCGAACTGTAAAATCCATGGCTCACAGTGAGTCAGGCTCTGCCCGCGCCCCGAATTTCCGCGGAAAGATATAGATAGAGAAAAAAAAAAGGGAATATTCCATTTCAACCAGGATAATCCTGCTAGGCTTTCTGCGGGCGGAAGGATTGGAGCTGGGCGCAGGCAGCAGCCGCCCCCATACCACCTCTTCAAAGCACAAGAATCTTAGGATAACATGAATGAAGGACGCTGTCGGGAAGGGCAGATTCCAAATCATCTTTCAGAACGTGGATATTCGTCCGAGGTCGGTGAGGGCGTTCTGACTCGCCTCCCAAAAACCGGATCTTCCGGCAAGATGTCACTGAATCATGCCGTGACGCTCCTAATCCGGATACCTTGGTCTGTGCCAGAGCATTCGGAGGGTCACCATGGACTCATCATGGGTATCATATTGCCACTTGTCATGGAGAATGCCCCCTCGTCGCCGAGCCTTCTGCTCACATCCGTTGATTGTACTGTAGCCACAGGGGAAAGACACGCATTCCATCGAAGTCACCATGGAGATATTTCCAGAAATCGCTCATCCCTAGACAACCCGTTCCATTCTGTAATACCTGATAACTAAAGTAAAATCAAAGAACACCGTGCTCCGTCCCTTCTCCGCCAGCAGTACCCGCCGATCTCCAGTTTTGTTGCTACAGAAGCCGCTGGAGTCCCACGCGCTCATTCTAAGACGAATAAACCCGCTCCTTGTAATGAAACTATCCCGTTCTTACGAGGCCATGTAGGTGCTGGCGTCGATGCCCTCGGCAGGGAACTCACTACTCTGGTCAGCGTAGTCCCAGGGTTTGGTAGACAGGGGAAACTTACGGGAGAGCCACTTCGAAGCGCTTCTCGATCGCCTTCAGCACCTCCTTGTCCTGGTCGGTGCTGACGAACGAGATCGCCAGACCCTTGGTGCCAAATCGACCGGCACGACCGACGCGGTGCAGGTACGAGTCGGCGTCCGCGGGCAGATCGTAGTTGATCGCAAGGTTGATGCGCTCAATGTCGATACCGCGACCAAAGACGTCGGTGGCAACGCAGATCCGCTTGTTGAACTCCTTGAATTCCTTGTACCGGCGGATACTACTGCAATCAGTAACCATAACCCGCAGACAAGACAGACACAATAACTTACCGCTCCTCCTGGCTCACGCCAGAGTGGACAGAGATCGAGGGGAAGTTGCACTCTCGGAGTAGCTTGTCGAGCTCAGTCGCGCGGAGGGTGCTCTTCACGAAAATGATCACCTGGTTGAACTGGAGCTCGTCCAGGAGCTCGTTGAGCTTCCTGTTCTTCTCACGCTCATCGAGCGACACGTAGTACTGCTGCAAGCCGTGCAGCGTGAGCTTCGTGTCCTCGTCGACGTAGTGCTCTGTCGGGTTCTGCATGAACTTCCGGCAGACGGGCTTGATCTCGTCCGAGAGGGTGGCCGAAAACATCATGACCTGCTTTTGCGTAGGCGTGGCCCGGAAGATATCCTGAACATCGCGCCTCATGTCTAGGGGAAGTTAGAGCTGAACCTCGACGTTGAGAGAGGACCAAACTTACCAACTTGGTCAAGCATTTTGTCGCACTCATCGAGGACAAAGATGCGGACGCTTCCGAGGCGCAGGATCTTATCACGGACAAGCGCGTTCAGACGGCCGGGCGTTCCCACGATGATGTGCGGGCACGTGTCCTTGTTCTTGATGATCTCAATGTCCTTCTGGATGGGAGTGCCGCCGTAGAACACGCCGGTCTTGATGTCCGGCATGTACTTGCTGAACCTGTTGTACTCATTGCGAATCTGGAACGCAAGTTCACGGGTGTGGCACATAACCAGGACAGAGACCTCGCCATTAACAGGCTCGACCTGCTGGAGGGTAGTCAGGACGAAGACAGCCGTCTTTCCGAGACCAGACTTGGCCTGCGAGATGATGTCGCCTCCAAGGAGCGCCTGGGGGATACAAGTTTGTTGAACTGTGGACCGATCGACGTTAGATTATTTCCCGCAAGTGTAAACAAAACTCGAAGCGATCGCAAGGTCCGTCCATCCGCGCAGCATGTCCGTCGCTCGGGGAAGGGAGACTTAGGATATCCCGGTCGACAAGACAAGACCCAAGATGAAGCGAAGAGCAGGTGAGAGTACGCAATCGCGAGATTGTCTCGTGTCTGCGCGCATCGACATAGGACGGGAAGGCTGGCCGGTTTCGAATCACCGCTCTTAGGAGGAATTTCCAACCACACGGTATGACAAACAGAGTTCGTTTTCGATAGCAGTGACATTCCAGCCAAACCTGCCACGAGTTGCGGGTATCTCTGTGGATGTCATGGCCACAAGGGCGCATGTCCAGCACCGCATTCCCACTTAACCGAATCCTCCTCCCTCTAGCGATGTTTCCTTATCCAAGAATCCACCACCATTTCCCACTGAAGCGGCGTCTGCAGCGACTGATCCGAATCGGAGCAAAGAAAACAGGGCGGCAAATTCCACGCGACCGGCGACGGATGGCTTGCGAGATGGACGGACGCTTGCTTGGAGGGTATTGGGGTTGGGGTGATAAAAGACTTAGGGTATATCTTAGCAGTGAGTGACTAACCCTCCGACGGATGCTCGAATCCACAGTCGCCGATGGCACGAAGGAGCTCGGGCTTGAGCATGAAGTCGCGGAAGCCGGTGGAGTGGATGCCGACGTAGCTGCCCTTCTTGTCGACGGCGCCGCCCGCGGGCTCTGCCTTCTTGCCGTTTGAGGCGGCGGCAGGCTCAGTCGTCTGAATCTCCTCATCGGAGTAGTCGATGAGATCCTCCTCGTTAGACATGGTGTCGGTTCTGGTGTTGATGCGCGGAGTTGTGTAGCGGACGCGCGACTTTGCCTACGATGATGGCGATCGTAGGAGCTGGAAATGAATCCTCGACGGAATCTGATGCAATGCGATGGCGAGTTGCCAGTGGTGATGGCTGCTGGTTTCTGGAGATGAAGGAGAAAAGTTTTGCCAATGTCAAGGCTGCCAGGCGTAAATTCAAGAGACGCGAGAACAGAAGGGGGCGGAGCTGTTGCGATCCAGCTGTTGCTGGTTGCATCGATGAATTGGGAACCGAGGTTTAAGCGATCCAATGGGGGACGTTCCTACACGTGACTGGCATTTCGAACGTGGGTGCAGCTCACCGAGGTCAGTAGCCAATAGAGTCGAAGACTCAAGAGACCATTTTCACATATATTCATGAACAAAATGTGTCGACAGAGTTGCTCCGTATAAATTGCAAGCCCATTTTTCCGCTATAGATAAAAACACCCAAAATGGGAAAGAAACAATCCGGGTCTATCCCGAATAGAGCAATCTACTCGCGCCTCTCCTATCTCTACCAGGCTGCCGCTTACCTCCAGCGTCAAGGCGTATCCGAAACAGCAGAGCAACACCAGCCACGCCAGACCGAGAACGACCAGCCACATTCTCATGCTCAGCGCAAATCACAGCTTCCGCGATCTGACATCCATGCCGCCACCTCCCGCCGCCTTCTCTCCGACCTCCGTGCCGCCTCTCTCAAGACGCAGATCCGTCTCGATCCGGATGTAAAGCGTACCGTCTGCAAGTACTGTGATACGCTGCTTGTTGAGGGCGTTTCCTGCCACTCATTTGTTGAGAATAAGAGTAAAGGAGGCAAGAAGCCGTGGGCCGATGTGTTGGTGTTAGAGTGCGGGACGTGTGGCGGGAAGAAGAGGTTCCCTGCCTCTGCGGCGAGACAGAAGAGGAGGCCGTTCAGGGATGGCGATGGGAAGGAGAAGCTGAAGGAGGCTTTGCAGAAGGTCCCTCTGAGGGGAAGTGGCAATGGGATTCCAGATGGCGGCTGAGGGTTTGGAGGAATGATGGAACTTCAGCAGCGAGCAGTGCAAAGAAGGTGTCGTTGGTACCAGGGCCAGTCTGGTGAGAATTTCCATCTTCTATCCCTCCTAAACCTTATCCCCCTAATTTGCGATATGATGAGAAAGGGAGGTGAGGCCCTTGGATTTACGACCAACGGACAATGATATACAAATTCAAATTGTTCCTTCTGACCGCACTACCGTCTTTCTGCCCTTTCTCACCCATCAAGGCTGGAGGTTGCGACGCTAACGAATATACAGGAGCTTCTCAAGGGTGGCTGAGAGATAAGAGGGTTGCGAGGCTTGGTCTATATCTAGGAGTCCTCCTGTATGAGTTGACCCACGTACGGTGTAGTCACACCCGACGGTTCATCGCTAGGATCAACGTCTCCGCGTCTAGGATAGCGTATACGCATCTAGTTCTGGGCTCGGTAAAGCGCCAACTCGTGGATCACGGCATCGCATCTACGTGGCCAAGAGAACAACGGATACGCAGAACTCTTGATTCGCGGCGGCAGGAGACTTACTTCCGCCACACATTCGGCCGAATCCGGATTCTGCCATAGTCTTGGCCGTCCATCACCACTCATGATATCAGTGGCAATTAATCGCCTTAATGAGGCAAAGGGAGCACTCCGACAGCCTGCGCTTGTCACCTTGGTCTTTGCGCGCAAGGGAAGCGGAATATCTGGGTTGCGTCAGCGCCAGAGTGGATGTTCGGGGAACGGCGTAAACGAGAAATCTAGAGGTTGGGGTTGGATAGCCAAAATCGCCCATCTCCAACGAAGAGACGGTACTAATCAAGGCGCAGCTTTGCTCACGTTTTTCCAATAGAAAGGTGAAACAGGTGGATGGGCGAAGGACGAGAGGCAAACTATTCGAATAACCTTCCCACTTGCAAATGGAGGAATAGGATTACCTCTGCGATCATCTTTAATAGTCATAATTATACCTACATTCCCAGCCATCGTGTGAGCCACCAATAGGCCCCTCTTAACACAATCCCTTCCGGCAACCTGGGACTTTGCCGGCCAGCATAGTTTCGACCGTAACTTTTGTGCCCCCTAGAACTAGGAGTACCACTGCCCCGAGGCCTTTAGAAACAATGCCATTCGAGTACACCATGAGTTCACACTCTGTCCCGGCCACAATCGCCCATGCACATTGGCAAGTTTACCACTCGGAACAAACTCATGCCCCCCTTTCGGCCGTCTCCTCCCCCAAAACCTTACTCGACGCCATGAACCTAACTCATTAGTCACATCCTCAACCCTCAGCCAAAGGAATAAAAATAGGACAAGGCCAAGACAGAATGGAAGAACGGGAATCGTGGAGGAAAGGGGGTTAAAGTGAGAAAATGACAAAGGGTTCCACTTACATCCCAGCATGCCAGCTCCCAAGCCCCCTCATAGCCTCCGCCTGCGCGGCCGTCATGGTCATGAGATTGTGTGTGTCTGCCAGGTTAGCTGACAGCCGGGCGAGCTGCGAGTTCAGCTGTGTCTAGTGCCGTTAGTTTCATTCAACTCCCCAGCAAGAATGATAGCGTGAGAAAAGCGGTAAAGGGGAGAGAAAAGAGAGGGATAAGCGCGATGACGGAAAGGGAGATGAGAGGGAGCGAGAAGGCGGGTAAAAAGGCTGAGAAGCAGGGAAGGCGTAGAGTGAAAGAAGGCATACCAACTGCCTAGCTTTCATAGCGGCCGCTCCGGACGCAGAGCCAGGCCCCGATCCACGCCCCATCTGTGTCGTATTCCCAAAATTCCTCGTCGCCATCTCTCTTTCTAGTCCTCTTGAAACTTTGCTACAAAAGTCTCCCTCTTGATATCCTCCCTCGTTAAATCCTCGAGCTTTTGATATCCGCAGTTCTGCTCAGTTTAGAAGCTGGTGGTTCGTAGTGTCGTGTGTCGATGCTGGTCGAGGGTTCCATTGGCCTTGATGCCGAGGTGAGGTTAGAAGTAGTAGTCGGTGGCGGGGTAAACACCTGAGAGCGAAAGTAAATAATCTGCCCCTGAACGCGTCGCGCCAAACTGAGCCGAAAGCTTTTCACCCAAGCAAAGCCCAATCGAGAGCACGGTAGAAACGCTGCAATATCACCTTTACAATCAAAAGTCTAAACCTAGGGTACCTCACTAAATGCTGCATAAAGCCTAAACTGACCTTCACACGCTCTCTACCTACACAACCTACACACCTCATATTCATCCTCATCACTTACTCTCATTTCACTTGTATGTCTTCACTCACTCTCAGTCAAATCACAAACTGCACCAGGAACCCACGCTTCCTAATTACCATCTAAATCTGTTTCCTTCTTTCCCTTCCTCCATCATCCATGTTCCAAACCCACTTAATCCCCCCATCCCCAAAAGCAACAGCTTCAAAACCAAACAAAGGAGAACAAAATTATAACATGAGAGGGGCACTCATTCGCCTCGCTTGGATCCGAATCCATACACACACTGCCCTCCAAAAAAAAAAAAAAAAAACCTGAAGTTCTAAAAAGTAAAATTTCCCTCAGCTGGGTGCTCTTGCCGTTCAATTCCCTGAATTTTCCTTCAGTTCATGGCGGTGCAAAAGAGCATTAAGTAGACAAGAGGGTGTTGAATATACATGTGAAAGGGGGGAGTCGGCATTGTGCACCAGGGCACATAAGCCTTTGTTCCCCTGCGTGCTCTGCATGCCCTGAGTACCCCTAAACCAACCACGGAAACCCATAAAACAGGTGCGAGGTAGAATCTCTCAGTTGCGCAGGTGATCTGTACGGCCAGGCACCTCCACAGCCTCCACGCTTCGAGGACTACCTCCCGGGGCCGAGCTTCGGGTTGACCCCGGACCATTAATGCCGTCGCTGGCTGGACATTATATGCGTGACTAAAATCGAAGACGGAATCCGCCTAAATGCTATTATTGGTGGTACGGTATGCTGTGCGCTCCTCGACTTCGATGTACCCGTACGAGAAATGAGTATATGTACGTCTCGAGATGTATAGAGCATGCCGTGAACGAATAGGGCCTCCGTGCGAGGACGGACGGGAGTCTAGAGCTGTGGGTGCGCGGGATTATCGACGGCGGTCTTGCTGGCTTCAAGAACGCTGGAACGGGCCAGCACCGACACCTACTAGCGCACCCCGAGAGGGGCCCGCTGGCCAAGACTGCTTTGACTGCTATTCAGAGACTGCTCGGAATCACCACTGTTCGCGCTCGCGCTCGCGCTTCCGGTCAGACTGCGTACATTCTTCGACTGTGGCGGGTAGAGGGAGCTCACCCCTGCATGTTGCTCAACCTGCTGTGGAGCTATCGAGTTGCCCTGTCCGGGAGGATACCGGGGGACAGGCTGCTGCATCCCGTCCGGCGGCGACGGCCTCCCGCTCGGCGGTCCGTACCCGTTCGGTGGCGAGGGCCGGCCGTTCATCCCTCGTATGGATGGGCTGTACGGGTTCCCCGGCGACTGACTCGTACGCCGCGGGAACGCGCCGTTCATCGCTCCCGAGGACATCGGCCCCTGTAGATCATCTATCTTCGATGCCGTCAGCGAGTTGGCCCGGGATTCGGCCTGCATCATCCCGCGGTCAACCGCGCCGTATCGATTTGAGGAGCACCCCATGAGGGGATCGTCAAGGATATTCTCGTTTAGCGACGGGATGCTAGACATCTGGCTCGTTCTACTCCGTCCAAAGCTCGGCCTGAACCTACTTCCACGGGACGAGGGCGGCCCGTCAAGCCCAGGATTATTCCTCACATCGCGTGCCGAAGGCGGATTCTTTCGGTTCTTGCGGGATGTCACACTCATCATGTCAAAGTTGTCGGGATCGATCATGGGTTGGCCAGTCATCGCCATGGGGTCGACGTAATCGTCATCATCATCATCATCGTCGAAGCCCATCTGAGTGCTGCCTCGGACCGACGGCGGCGGTGGGCGACGGGCACCGGGACCGGGACCCCTTCTCATCCGTAACTCCTGCTCCCGAAGTGCCAGTTCACGCTGCCTTAGCTGCAGCTCCCTTTCCCGCAGTGCAAGGTCGTTCGGTTCGCCTGGTGGTCCCCCTTCAGGTATGTCGTCGTAAAGCGCCAAGTGTGAGAAGTCCTCCATGTCTGCACCTTCTATCGAACCCCTCCGCGACCCGGCCCGCGATGACGGATATCCGTTTGGACCCCCATTCATCGGCGGCCGAAACCCATTGGGAGGGCCACCCATGGCCATCGGAGGGCCCCTCCGCGGTGGCGGCCCCATGTTGGATGGCATTCTCGGACGACCTCCCCTCCCATTTCCATTGGGCATGCCGTTCATTATGGGCCTGAATCCATTTTGTGATGGCGCTCGCGGTCCGGGCGGCCCCATCGCCATCGGGTTCGGCGACATGGGCCCCGCTGGGCCGGGACCAGGAGGGCCAGGAGGGCCGGGTCGTTGGCGGTTCACCACATTAAGGTGATGGAGTATGGTGTAGAGAGTTTCGATACGGGGTACCGCGAGACCGGCATCTTTGGCGAGCTTCACCGGCGCTCCAAGGAATGTCTCGACCTCCATTGGCCGCTTCGCGGCGTAGTCCTGCCACATTATGCTGTCGGTTGTCGACGGACGCGTCATGTCTTCTATCAACTTCTGCTTGAAGTCGGGGGGCAGCTTGCAGTCCTGCACCTCAGCCAACCGAACAAGTTCATCAATTACGTCCGAGATCATGTCCCTGACGCCGACCTTTTCGATTAGAGCCGCGTGGTTCGGTGTCTCGAAGATTACGCTGGCAGGGTGGAAGGCAATGGGCCTGCGAAGATCGTCAGCGCCTGGGGTGTATATTAGTAGCAACACGACTGAGGAACATACCCAATTAACCGTTCGTACTGCTGTTGGCGGATATTCTGGGACACCTTGCAATCGACTTGACCCGTGCTCAAGGTCATCGCTAACGCCTGCGCCATATCTTCTTGGATCGACGGCGGTATCTGGTCATTCTTGTTGGCCGGGCCCACCCAGATATCAGTGGAGCCTTTGTGCTCGAACTCGCTCTGCCCGAGCTGTGACACCTCGGCGCCAGAAACTAGCGATAGGACGACGTTCGTGGGAAAACGCTCCTCGATCGTGGCCTCGACGCCGAGCGCGTGGGTGGTGTTGACGAGGATGCAGGTGTGCTCCGGGGTGACGACGGACTCGATGACGCCGGCGATATCGTAGACGTCCGGGAGCGCTTTTATACAAAGAATCACGTAATCGAAAGCACCCTGGGCGACGTTCGCAGCTTCTTCGGGGACGCGGACAACTGTAGGTGAGAATGGTTAGCGGACGGGTTGGCCAGTGGGAGACCAGAAGAGCCAGCGCGTACCATGACGGGGCTTGAACCGCTCATTTCCAAAGGCACCAGACCTAGAGACCATATGTTAGGAGCGAAGACCACGGAGGTGGAAGAACCGCTGTCCAGGGCCTTACTTCATGGAGATACCGTATTGAGATACATGTTCATATCCAGACTTCCAGACGAGCGTGACATCGCAGGCATTGGTGGCCTGGAGTCGCCACGAGAGGAAGGCCGACACTGCATTCCCGCCCACTGAACACACCCTCATTAGCTCATTGTCATCCGTTGCGCTTGCCATCGTGACGGCGTTGAGCGCCGGCACATGTGTGTGGTTTGTCGATGGGCAAGGATCTTCGGGCGGGTTAAGTATGATTGGTAACGGGATTATAGGGGTATGGATGGGCAATAGGTGGGATGAATTGACGAGATAAACAGAAAAAAAAGGAAAGGTGTCGGTAGTATACACGAAACAGGAGAACGGGAAGTTTAGAAAATGGGATGGGAGGGTTGAACGGGAAAGTGAGAACGAGGATGATGGCACTGAACGAACGGGTGCTTGAAGGGCGTGCGCTAGCGTCTCCTGGCGTCCAGCAAGTGGCGCACATGCGGTGTTGGGCCGCGGTGGGGGGGGAAAGACAAGGGAAGGACCCAGCAGGCAGGATCGGCTTTAAAATTTCAGGCCCGGGCTAGCGCGTCTCCAGCAGCCCGAGACATGAGGAGCGGGGGGAGGAACTGGGACGAGCGGAAATGTGGGAACGGAGAGAAAGCCATTAACCTACCTGACAAGACCTTTAGCCTGCGCGGCGCCATGGCTATGTGCCCGATGAGGTTTAGTCCGGGCGGCCAAACCTTTCCCTGAGGTGAGGCAAGAACTTGCTGTTCTTTGCTCGTCGCGGCAAGCCGAGAAGCGCTCAGTAGCCTTGTACCACGGGGGACGGGCCACGTAAAGGAGGACCCTTTGCCCGTTAAGGCCGAATTGGAGTTGACCTCCCTCGTGCTCCTGGTCTCGTCTTGCGTCTTTCTCTTCCGTCTCCGTGTCTGTTTGGCTTTAGCTTATTGATCCCTTTAATTCAACCGTTAAACTTTGGACCCTTCGTCGTTCCGCACGTTTCTCCGTATCCGCTTTCCCCCACGTCGCCCAAAGTTTCCCAGGGGCTAACGAAAAGCTTCACCGTCGATCGGCGCCGGCTGAAAAACCAAAAAAAAAAATCCCTGGGGGTGTGGGTGTTTTGTGAGCTGTGGCTGCTGGGGTGCAGGAGGGACGGCAGGTTCAGCAGCGTAGGTACTGATCGGCGAGGCTAGTGCAGGCCTCCTTTGGGGACCGGACGATTCGAGAGTCGGTGTCGCGGATCTATGAGGCGAACGGAAGTTATGGGGGGCGTGGTTATCGCTGGCTCCCGCAGATTGGGCAGATTTTCAAGCCGCCGCCACGCTTGAAGCGGACGGACAGGCCGGGGGATGACGTTCAAAGCTCTTCGTGGGACGAACACCACAAAAACAACCCAAAAAAAAAAAGAGTATTCAGTTAGAAGCTCGAAAACTGCCCGGAGCTTCGTGGCTAAAGTGATTCAGGTGGGACGAGACAAGAGGTGGTGTTATGGCTGTCGGACGGGCCGGGTCGGTCGCTAATCAATGAACCAGACGCGGGCAAGGGGGAAACAATCGACCCGCTGTCTCCTATTCCCGCCAACGCGATAATACAGCGGGGAGGAATTTAATTTCCAGCGCCCGCAGCAGGGTATGTGTGCTCGTGTGTGTATCTTCCTCTTGCCGGGTGGAATTCTCTCTCTCGGTGCAACTTGAGGAAGTTTCGGATGCTATCGACAGATCGAGCTAGAAGGGGACATGAATTTCAATCGGTCGTGGGAGGGTCGGCTTGGTGGATGCGGACGGGTGCGTCGTCGTCGTCCGCTGGACATGGGCTATGCTGGCTCGATTCGTGTGACGGGCTTGGCTCCAATCGTTGTTGTGGGAGGTCTTGGCTTTCGGAAAGGCGTCTCAGAGGATTGGGTTAGATTAGGAGGTAAAGAAGGTACCTCGAGTGGGGCCACCTTGGAAGTTGCACGGCCAAGTAAACAGCTCTAATGACCAACTGACACCGAGAAAAAGCGTCGGGGAAACCTCGAAAAGCGTGGGCAGTGGTGGTACAGAGACAGAATTGGCCTAACAGCAGAACACTGAATAATGGAACTGAGCTTGATCGGAGGATCGGGAGCCAAGATGGATTCCGATGGACCGGCAGCAGAAAACAAATTTGGTCGGCAGAGCGTGCAGGGACCAGGGGTGGAGAGGTATTGTGACTTGCTTGGGCCGGCTCCTCCGGGTACCAAACCAAGCAAGTGGGATGGTGAACTTGCTGTCTCTCGAGTCTGAAAATCGGCAGGCGCAGGATGGGGTATTATGCGAAGACTAGTGTTCCACATGAAATATCGAGCGTCTAAGAGTATGGCGATTGCTATAAAACCTTTGGGCGATTCGGTCGGGAGGTCTCGGTCAGGACGCGGTTGAAAGGCGGATGCAGCTCAAGAGAGAATAAGGCGAATTGTAGCGGCGGTCCTGAGGTCTCTGGTTCGAGGGCGCCATGGAATCGAACTGTCTGCGGAACTCAGTACGATGACTCGGTTGGTGAATCGAAGATCGGATTGTAAGTCCTCCCCGATACCTTATACTGCTGCTTTCGTGTCCATGGCCTCGCGTCCTTGGTTTGCAATGTAGATGGGATCAACAAGGCTACATCACTGAACAGGGGAGGAGGTGGAGAAAACCCGATCTGGCGAGTACGAGCAAATCGCACGGCTCTCGCAACGGAAAAGGAGCGAACGAACAGGGTTATCCCCTTGCGGCTGGCGGTGTAAAGACGTTGACGATATGTCGTCAGTCCGTCGCAGAGATGCCGAAAAGAGAGGATCAAAACGAGAGGAAGAGGAGACCCAAAGACGATCTATCGCGGAGAAGGTAGATCACCTCTTGGACGCGGGCGCGAAATCAGGAAACGCTTAATCCTACACTATGGTACACGTTACGACCCAAGAAACATGATAAAGCCCTGTCCAAGGCGCCGATACGAGGCTGCCGGCGGGCCATGTATAATTGGGGCATATAAGCCGGGTTCGGTCGAGGATGATGACGCCGAACTGAGTCTGCAAGCAGGAAACGCAACTCCCGCTGTAATCAATATCCCTATTATTGTAACTTCACGTCCCAACTTCCTTTATGCCTAGAAGTATATACACGCTCTTCCCCATCGCGAAGCCGTCGTCTCTGAGGAGCTTTTCGAAGCTCCTCAGAAAAACCGGAACCCTACCCCACGGACGATCAGTACCATTCGGCAGCTTCCACTGCACATCCCGAGAAAACCCACGGCGTTCCCCGAGAATAGCGCAGGCCCCGCCCAGCACGCTCCCCCACAACCATCCCCACCCTTGGACATAGCGGGTTGGCGCACTCTCGTATCCGTCCGATAGTGGAGTGTCCTCCCTCTTCTCGCATTTCTGGCTGGCTCCGTGGCTCCTCCGCTGGCTCCGGCTGGACCCACCGATACCCGATTTGCACATCAGATCATATCACCGCGTTCGCAAAAAGATACGTATCTGCCGTGGACGTTGACCCAAACTTGTTTCCTCCGCAGAAAGAGGTGCATCCGGGTTTTCTGGTCCTGGGGGCGAGGGAAACGGGCCAATGGGAGCGCCGCGATCTCCGTGGCCCTTGTCCCGGGAACAAGCTTTCAGCACGGAGCGTTCGCCTAAAGTTGGCGGGGCGGGCCCTGGCGAGCGAGGCAGTGCCCGTGGCGGCAACCTCGTGTTTGGGAGCTGTGCCGGGCCCCGGAGAGGTCGCTCGTTCCTGTCTTGGTTTTGATGCGAAGGAAGATGCAGAGTTGTCGACAAGGGCGTGTTAGCAGATATTGAGGATCGAGACTGGCTCTGAGGCTTGACAATCCCGTCTTTTGCCCCCCGTGGCGTTTTTTATCATTTATCCCCTGCAGGGGTTGTCCCTGATTATCACAGCAAGGTTCGACGCTAGCAAGCCATAAAACGTGGTCCCACTGCACGCGGTAATGAAGAACCCAAAACCCGCTTCTGAAGCGCGTGGCTGCGGCAGCTTACACTCGACATGCCTTGCGCTATCAAGGTTAACCATGAGCTCCCGTCCTCAAATCTCACAGCCCACGATTGTTCGGGGCCTTTTACGTCCACCCTCCAATTCTCTCCGAGTCTGTCTAACAATTGAGCCCCGAGACCAAAAAACCCTCCACCGTAAAACCCATATTGGGAGTAATATCGCACCCGGCAAATCGGGAACCGCCGGCCGGCTGGAGCGCCATATTAGGCCATTTATACGCCTGCTGCTGTTCCTGCTTTTTCCTGAGCTTATCTCGCAGGCGAAACAGTTCCGGTTCATTGTCTCCAAGGCCGTTTGGTTATCTGCAGGATGAGATGCACTCCGATATCCCACGTTTCTCTCTTTTGATGACTTTAATGCATTTGTGTTTGGTTGGAATTGCGAGTGTCTTGATGCTTTGCTTTTCTTTTTGGCCGGTCTGGAAAGAGGCCAATCGGCGCGCGGCTCCGCTTCCGCACAGATCTGAGAGGTGTTGAGCCTGTCAGCGAGAGCCCGCGGGAAGTGCTCGTCGGGAGGCTCTTTCAGGTTTGTGGGAGGCCCTGTAAATTCAATGCACTTCCCACACGTCAACGGATCAACGCCCTCCCGAAAATGACCTCCAAAACTCCAATGCGGCGACCACGAGCAATCCCCGCACAACGCGATCCCCCTCGTAAATCACAACACAGTCTCAGCCCGCGTAGATGACGCACCCAATGCTACGCTAGCCAGGCACCCACCCAGCCACAGTCTCGGCCCACCCATCGCCGCGTTGTCTCCGGGGCTAACGAACTCTGTTCTGGCCGTCCCTTGGTCCCCTTTTGTTTGTCTGCATGCATGTGAACCCAAACGTCAAAAGTCACTGCCATGGACCTGCGCGTCCTTTTTAATGCGCGGCCGTTTTAACGCCTTTGCCCCTTGGCCCCCGGCCGTCGCGATGTGTCGCAACCCGGCGCCGGGCATATTACGAAGCGCATCCCGCTGGCGGTGGCCTAGTACAGGGATCGTCCTGAAGCAGCGGACTCCGATGGGGCGCTGGTTTCCGCTAAAGTGCCCCCCGCGGATGGGCGCGCTGGACATGCAAACACCCGCGCTTTGGCCGTGGAGAACCTCCGGTGCGGGCGGAGCGCGGGCATGTCAAGGCTCGACGTGGCGAGGGCAAGGAAGTAGGGCCGAGGACGGCCGTCTCGTGGGCGGTCTGTAATATGAGTGTTCTTTTATCAGAGCCATCGAGAGGGGTGGATGTTCTCTAGGGAACAGACACGTCATTGGCACAGGGAATGCTGAAAGGCGTCGTGCGGCTGGAAGCTGGGGAGGGATCGCCCGGACCTAGCACGGACAGAGTGCAGATTCCCCGTCCTCTCCCACTCCCCCCGCCTGGAGATCAGCGGAGATCAAATATCACGACGGAGCCTTCCGGGAGAGTGCCGACATGGCGATCGGCTGCCCTTTCCTCCCACTACTTCAGCTTCAGTCGATCCTGCTAAAGAGCTGCCACGGCCGAGTTAGCCACCGACGCCTCGCACGAACTCTCCCATCCACACATATCTTGTCCCTCGTAACCCATCACTAAGGGAACGCCACGATGCTGTATTCGCTCCCGACGTCACCCCCTCCGACCTCCACATGGTCTCTGGCCCAGACCGCCCGTCGCACAGGCGCACCCATGACACGCAGGCTGTGGCGCACACACCACTATCTCTAATTCGTCGGGGGCACCAAACCTCACCGCTGAGCATGGAGATTACCCTCAGCTGCCAAGCTCACTACGTGCTGCACGGCTGCAGCGTTGAGCGCGGGGGAAGCAGCCAGGTCCACGTCACTGACAGGTCGGTGTGGTTTTGCAGTTCCCCCTCGTCCCAACCTCGGCGTGTTTGTTGGCGAGCGAGCCCGTGATCGGACGAAAGTGTCCAGTCACTTCTCCTTTACCTTTATCCTCGAAGCGGCAAGCTTGAAATAGAGCCTATCCTCGTCAGACTTATTCGCTGGGGTTTGTACGACTGTTATCATCACACATGGCGAAAACTATGATCTTGAGTGTCGGGCACGGAGGAAACAGTCTCTATTCCGGGGCCCTGTGCCACGCTCTGTGGAAGAGGGAAGATCTGTGCCGCGGACACGGGTGACTTCTTTTGTGCAAGGCGTGTAAGGTTACCTCCACCTGCCGGCATCCCAACCCCACTAAGCCTGCGAAAGTTTTTGTTCAGCGGGAGTTGAGGATCGTCAATGTTCAGGGTCGCGTATAAACGTATAAGCGTGTAAGCGGGAAGCGCCAAAGACCAAAATTCGATAAATTAGCCCAGCATCCTAAATCTCGATCCAGCGCCATTTTGGGTGGTATTCGAATTAAACGAACACCCCCCACCCCGCCGGGGGGGCCCCCACCACCCACTACCCCCGCCAGGAGGAGAAGCACTGGGAGCTGGAAGCCGGAAAACGGCCGTGCGCTGACGAGGGGGTTTGGTCCGAGGAAGCTGCTTCCATGCGACGGTGACGTATTATTTCCCGTCACAGGTCCCGATACACAAAAGGATCAATTGCGGCATGCAGGAACGGCCCATCATGTAAGCGCAGAACCGGATCTTTCGCGTCGCCGTTGGCCGTGGACTTTCCTGTTGAGCCTCTGTGGGCTGGTATCTCGCAAGCGAACAGGCATCTATCTATTTGCCTTGGTTCCCGCGGCGGGATATGCTCGTATAACTGTGCAAGACATAATCGCCGTATTATAGATTGTAGGTCGTCGCACCCGATGAGCCGCTCACCTTGCGCCATACGCGGACGCTCATCCTTATCCACGGATATTAACTTCCTCTCGTTCCGCTTCCCACTTAACAACAAACCCGTTGATATACCCACCCGCTACCCCATGTCCATCAATCTTCCGGCGCCAAGCCCAAAAAAAGGCAGAAAAAAAGAGGCCAACACGAAGGTGAGACCGTCCCGCCCCTTAACAGCATTGCCCCTCACAATCGACGTCATCCTGAAATCAGCGTGCTGGAGTGGCAGGTTGGCCCAAAAATTCGGCCGACAGGGACGAGTGTGCTTTGACTTATGAGGTGATGCTTGGGCTGTGGGATTGCCTTCCCTACTTTGTTTGAGGGCCAGGGGCGTTCCTTGGCCTCCCGGTTGACCCACGTGGCAACTTAGGTTGCCCCTGGGCTTTTCAGCTCGGAGCCGACGGAGGGTCACGGACTGGAGATTGAAGCTTCACTTTGAGACGCGGTGGGCCAGATGCTTCGTTCGCCCGAACCCATTGATGCTGAATAAAATCGCTCTTAATTAGCTGAGATATCGTGACCCCGATCCATCCGTAGAGCTCTGTACGTCTTCTATTAACATTCATGACCTTTCCTATGCCCTCAGCACATATGCACTAGCCAAGCAACCGCTCTCCTTAACCCTCATCCTACGCCCTCGCCATGATCCTCTTCTGCGCCTTTAGTACCCTCTTCAGATTCATCTTCTCCGTCTCCGCCGGCATATGCGCTCCACTCGCCACACATAGCACCGTCATTCCCTCATCGTACCTCAGCCCTGTGAGCAGCTTCGGCGTCACGAGGAAGTACTGGCTCGAGTGCTCCCGGCAGGCGATCTCCACCATCCTGTCGTGAACCATGCGCTCGTTTCGCGGGTCCATTCCCTGATTGATCTCGTCCACCACCCGGAATGGCGCCTGCGCGCTACCTTGCAGCGCCAGGAGGAAGAAGGCTGTCGCTACGGTGCGCTCGCCGCCGGACTGCCGGGTGGCTGTAAGGCGGATGAGCTCTTCGTTGGGTCTACTCACATTCGTTAGCAGAGACTCTGAAGAACGTAATACAAGTAAATAGAGGGGAAGGGGGAATGTTCACCTGTAGCTGACCATGACATGGAGCGCCCACTTCTCAAAGTCCTCGTCTTTGTGAAGCCTCACCTCCCCCTGACACCCAATCTTCTCGAAATTATACGAGAACGCCCTCGTAACCTTGTCCACGAGCTCGTCCACTTGCGGCTCCCAGTTGCCCCTCAGCTCGTCGATATCGCCGCTCACCTCAGCGATCTTCTGGCGACAGGACCCCAACTGCTTCTCGAGTCCACTGATAGCCGCCTTCTCCTGCTCGTACTTCTGCAGTGTGTTCTGCGGAACGTCCGAGATCATCCCCAGCTTCTCCTCCTCTGCGCCGATGTCGTCCTGCACCTGCGCTGTTGTCTTCTCCGCCGCCAGCTTCGTGAACTCGTTGCCGTGCTCCGCGTGCAAGTGCTGCACCTCCTCGCGCAGCCGCGATGCCTCGGCATGGTGTTCCTGCGCGGCTTCCGTAGCCTCCCGGAGCTTAGCTCGCTCCACGTCGCACTGCTTGATGATGGCACTTGCCCTCCTCTGTAGGCCTTGGACGTCGGATGTCGCTTCGATGAGCCGAACCGAGGCGTCGAGCCACTCCTGGTGGGCTTCCCGGACGGTTGCAAGGTGCTTGCTATGATCCACAGCCGCCTGGAGGTACTGCTCGTTCGCCTCGTTGCGCGATCCGACGAGTCTGTTCGACTCCTTTCGTGCTTCACGCATTTCCGTCACTGCCTGCTCAAGGTTCTTCGCCTCCGATTCTACGTCGTGTTAGCTGCCCGTAGCTAGTGTGATGGCTAGACATGATCACACACCTATCTTGCCCGGTAGGCTCCTCCATCGAGTATATTGCGCTTGGACGACGTTCTTTTCCTTTTTTAGGTCCTCCTGCATTATGTTAGCGGCGTTCCCTCGGCTCAATGCACTAGACACCGTACCAGTTTGGTTGTGGCTTCTTCCTGCTGCTGCACGATGCTCTTGACCTCATGCTTGAGTTCATTTCTCTGGTCCACGAGCTCCAACATCTCCTGTTTCACACGAAGTCGGCTCTCACGAAGTTCCGTTCTCTCTGCCGAATCAACCGGCTGGTCCTTCCAGAAGGCGGCCACCTGAATGTCCCTCGAAGTTGTGGACTTTCCAGCGTCACCGTACTCCTTGCGGTGGGTCCGTCTATAGAGCGTCCGGTCCGACGCCCAGCAATTGATGTATTCCTGAGCGTCCAGCTTCTGGTACTGGACATCAGTGAGCTCCTTGAGGGACACTCCCGACTTGTGAAGCATGTTCGAGGAACATAGCTGAGCCAGCAGCAGAGGGGGTCCGTCGAGGAAGTCGATAGCGAACCCGTCGAAGCCAAAGTCCTCGGCTCGGACGGGGGCATTGAACTCGTCCATCGACCCGGAAAAGGTGCGGAGCGACACCGACAAGCCCATCTCGTGGATGAACTGGTGGCTCAGCTTAGCCTGGTCCGCTTTCGTCTGAGCCGTGAAGCACACTAGGTCTCGCTTTTGTAGCATGGCCTGGATATGGTCCGAGAACCGATCATCCTTAACGGAACAAGTCAGGAGCGGCGGCCCAAACACCTCCTTCTCAAACTCGTCCTTGTGGTCCTGGAGCCATTCCCAGGCCTTGGCCGCGTCGGCATCCAGCTTCTTCAGAGCGACGAGCTGCTGGCCTTCCCGCGTGTCCAGAGCTTCAGCCTGCCTCTGGAGCCTACGGGCTTCAGTCTCCCTCTTGCGCAACTCATCATCCTGCCCTCGGATCTTCTGGTTCAAATCATCGACCTGTGCCTGGAGATCTCTTGTTATATGTTCTTGAGAGCGCTAGAAACCCTAAGTAAGCTTTCTGAACTGAATGGCTCCGGAAACTGCCTTATAGATGGGGGAACCCACAATTTTCATACTCCACTCGCTCGCATCGTAGGCTGGAGGTTCGGTCTTCTGCTGGGCCTCCAACTGATTGATTTTCCTGCGTACGTCCGCCACAGCCGCTTTCTTTTTCTTATAGGTTTCCAGCTGCGCATTTATAGACGCATCACGCCGCTGAACCTCGTCGTCTGCGTTGCGAACCGCCGCAAGGAGACGGTCCGCAGTCCTTTCAGCGTCGCCCAATACTGTCTTACGGTATTGTACCGCCGCGGCCACCTTGCCCTTGTAAGTCTCCTTCTCCTTGACCGCCCTCAGAGATGGCTCGTTCTCCTTCTCCAGTTCCTTTACCCGTTTCGCTGCGCGCGTCTTTTCGTCCTTCGCTACTCGATGGCGAGCCACCGCTTCCGTATACTGAGTCGCGACAAGTGTAGCGCGGAGCAGCTCGATCCGACGCTGGGCCTCTTCACGTTCCTGGACTCTCTGAACGTCTGCCTCCATGTTTCGTATAGAGTTATGGTGGTTCTCCAGTCTCTCAGCTTGCTCCCGGGCCCTCTTTTGGAGCTCTGCCAGGTCTTTATAGCGCTCCTTTAGTCGCTGGTGCCAAGTGATTATGCGGTCAGGGGCGGCGGCCCGGAGCATCTCATCCAGTAGTTGAATCTCCCCCAAGCCGGCGAACGCCGCTACGCGGTCCTGCGGGAGGAACTGGCAGAGATTGTCGACTTGGATGTTGAAGTATTCCCGGACCAACTGCTGTACCCTCTTGTGGGGGGCTTCCTTGTCGTCGATCCAGAACTTTTGCGAATTGTTCTCACGACGAATCTTGAGGCGTATGACATAGTTCTTCTCGCCCGCCTTCTTCCCCTTTAGTTCGATCTCGACAAAAGCGGAAGACCTCCCGTGCTTCACAAACTCGGCAACAGAGTCGGCGCGGTTCAGCAGCCTCGGCGAGAAGCCGAGACCCAAACAAATGGCGTTCACCAAGGTACTCTTGCCCGTTCCATTTGGTCCGATCACCATGTTCAGATACGGCCCGGGAAAGAACTCGGCTTTTGTGTAGGCGCAAAAGTCGTTAACCGTAACGCGAATGACCGACCCCGGCTTGTAGTCGTCATTTGTCTGGCTAGGCTGTCCGAAGCGCTGGGTGCTATTTGGCAGGCGCTGACTCCCGTTCGGCCGGGATGGCGGAGGAAGGGATACAGAGGTATCGTCGCTGTCGGATTCGGCGGAATCATGGTTCATTCTGCGACGGGGCTGGGAGCGACGTGAGGATTCGGAGTCGTAATCGCCGGCGGAAGCAGGTGTGCGAGAATCCAACTCCTCAGAATCGTCGTCTGCGCGACGCTTGCCGCGCATCGCACTTCCTGGCGCCATTTTTCTGCTGATAAAAGTGCGCCAGCGGTGAGTCTGTGACCGAGGCGGGAGGCGGGAGGCGGTCGGAATGTGGACTCTGAGGGGAGCGTCGCAGCTCCCTATTCTCGTGGGTTGAAGTGCACGAGACGCGGTTCTTGACGCGACACCAAATGGTTGGTTTAATGGTGGGGCAATCAAAGTGCCAACATTTCTGCGGCTGGCGACAGTCGGAGGGGGCCGATTTGTCGCGCGCAGTGGCTAAATATCGGCTCGACGCTCCAAATTTCCTTTCAACCACGACTGCTTCAGACAATAGCCAAAACCAACGACACACATCGACGAGGCAGCTAGCAGTGCGCAAACTCCGAAATGGTCGTTCGAATCCGGCTCGCGCGCTTCGGCCGCAGGAACGCCCCGTTCTACAATATAGTTGTCGCGCAGTCTCGGTTCGCCTTCCCCTTGCCACGAATCCATTCTCGACGGACCAAGGAACTAACCACTCCCGGGGTATAGGTCGGCGAGGAATAGCAAGCCCATGGAGGTCATCGGAACGTACGATCCTATACCGAAGGCGGACCCTTACGACTCGTCGGGGAAGCTGCACAAGGATATCAAGTTGGATATGGTGAGGGCCAGGTACTGGATTGGTGTTGGAGCGCAGCCCAGTGATACAGCGTGGAGGATATTATCAATGGTGAGTGGATGGAGTTCCCTTCAGCGTGGTCCCTGGCGCAAGAACATCCCGGAAAAATTGGGATACAGGTTGTGATCGGGATCGTGGAGAGAGCGGCGTCACGAGGATCAAACAGATTAAACGGATGCTAACGTGGACCAGGTCGGCATACTCCCGAAGCGGTACGCAAACACGCCAACTGTCGACACAACGCCCACCAGCGCGAACCAAAGTCAAACAAAGACGTAAGACGCCTCAACATGGGCGCCATCGTCATGTCCATACTCGATGTACCACTAAAGCATTCAGAATTTGTATAATAGACCGAGCACGTTAATGCGGAGTTGCTGTTCATCCACACAACCCTCCCGCACAATCCCGCGTTGAGCGGAAGGAGATCTAGGCGACGGCTTGGCTGGGGTGTGTTCACTAAGGGGAAAGGTCCTGAGAGCATGGTGGACAGGGGCTAGCAGGCATCAAGCACCTTCAACACAGGAACAATTTCAATGTGCGAGACCCCGCCAAGCTTGATATGCTGCACCGAGAGTGGGCATCGCTCATCAATTCGCTATGTACTCTATATCAAGGATAGTGCCCTCCAACCAAAATTGCTAGTGACAAACGACAAGGCAGAAGTGGGAAAGAAGACTCCGCCGTGTCTTTGAAACGATATCTCAACCTCCAGCGCGGCTTCCCTGTAAACTGCCGTGAAAGAACACATGATACCCAAAATTGCTACGTACAAACCGCGGGGCAAGGCATGAAAAGGAATAAAAGAGTGTAAATGGTATAATAGTAGATCAAGGCGTTTCCCATCGTGGGATCGCCCGCCTCCTCGAGCATGTCGCCTCGAAGTAGTCTTCCCAAATCTATAGCTTAGTGCGTCACGCTGAACCATGTGTTCATGATGAGACAGACCACCATAACCAGGACACCGTAGTACGATAACGCCAGCGCCATCGTGCGAAGTAGCCCGTGGTCTATGTGTTCTAGGTCCCACCTCCAAGCACTGCGTAGCTTTGCGGGTAACGTGATGCTCGCTATGGAGCTCGCTATGCTCCTGATGGTGCTCGGCGTCGCGGCGATGCAGTCCACGTCCGTGTCATCAGAGCCCACGTCGTCAAGATCGTCACTCTCCTTTGAGAGACGCTGGTAGTGAACGCCGTCGGGGTCGCTGATCTTGTAGTAGAATAGGCCGGGGAGGATGAAGCTGATGCTCGTGGAGCCCGTGCTGCCGACGTACGCGAGCATCGTGTCAAGGCTGGTTACAGATAGGGCTGTGATGTAGCTCAACACGAGGATAACCGTGGTGATGACGGCGAATCGTAACTCGGACATGGCTCCGGCAGGAGCGTGGTCAGATCTGGGACTCTCGCCTGATGAAGAAGGGAGGAGTGGCCGGTTGTTCGGCGAGGCGGAGCCATTTTGAGCACCATTGGGTCGCCATTTCAGGACCGCGTCAACAGATGCGCGGCAGGGATGAATCTGCAAGGGAACAGAAAAAGTGACAAGGAGAACAATAGCAGCCTTGGCGAGAGTTGATGCCGCCGATGGGACGTCTTGGAGAAGTCAGTAAAGCTGTCCTGTAAGAGGCAGACACGGGACCCGACCTACACATTGACACAATGTTACCTGTCACCTCGTTGCCAAAGGTAAGGTACCCTGTAATCGCAACAAGTATGTAGATAGAAGCGGCGGATCCAATGCTCCCACCGACGACGGCCACGATGTTGCCAGGGCTGTAGTCCGAGATCTCGTTCAAGATCGAGAACATCTAATTGTGTTAGCCAGCAAGACTCGCCGAATGTCCAGGTGAGCAAAAGGAACATACATTCTGATGGCAGGTGTAAGCGAAGACTACCACTGGGAGGCTACTGAGTGTAGCGACGGGCCCCGCCCATTCAATCACCCGAACCGGGCCCCTCTCGCTCAGATCGTCCACAAAAAAGTGATACACGACCAGGATCACGAGATACCCAATCGAGACCAGGGCGGCTAAGCTGGTGTATTTTAGTGAATCCAGCCGCTTTAAGAAGGCCAGGAGTATGATCGGCAGCATGAACGCAGTGATCCAGAACTTGCGATCTACCAGGAACGGCACCTCATCTGCACGTTCGTCAAACCCAAGTACCACACCAGGCACCAAGTCGCCAATGATGATCATGTAAGAGACCCCGACTCCAAAGCACTTGATGGCGATGGCCGCATCGAATATGATAGCCAGGTTGGGGTACGTAATCTGCGAAAGAGCGAAGAAGGATGACTTTCCGCGGTCGAGGTATCGGGCGCATCGGCCTTGGAGGTAGAGCCCGAAGGCGGAGGTCAGGCCGGACCATACCATGAGCAAGATCCCGAGGGTGACGCCCATTTTCGACATTACGGAGGGCATAGCGAGGGTTCCGGCACCGACAACTGGCCCGGGTGTTAGAACAGTTACGAATCGGGGAGTGGAGAGGTTGAGCCTACTGGTATTGAGCAGGTTCACAATGCTGCTGCTGCGACTAGCATCGCCTCCACCCCGGCTTGACCGTTTCGGCCTGTACGCAGAACAGCCGTTGTTAGTCTACCTCGAGGCATATCAAGCGGTAGGATAGGACACAGGTAGATATCATACCGCGCCATGCTGTCTTCGTTACTGGCAGAAGCCAAGTTGTTGTGGGATGCGGCCGACGGGAGACTCATATAGGCAAGGTAGAGGCGAGGCCTCAGCAGGGGTTCCGTGGAGCGGGAAGAGTAGCAATATAGAGCGCTTCTATACAAGATATCCGACAGGCAGTCGTGCGCTAAAGCCCAGCGAGGCCGGAGAGGTCGAGGATGGGTAGTAAAATGCTCGCTCGCTTTCGAAGACAGGCGGAGGTTCTGTATGTAACGTCCTACGGTCCATCCCGGCCCGTGGCACCACTAAAAGCGGCCACGGGAATGTTATCGTCAACAAATCACGGATGCCGTGCTCGTTCACGCCGCGCGGGTGTGCAGGATCGAATAAGACGCTGTTTGGTCGGAGGGGCCGCTTGGGTGGACGTCGAGGTCGAGGTAGGGAGGACGCACGATACGAGGGCGGCGAGGTCACTACGTAGTAGGCAAAGTACCGCGTGTTCACTGACCCGAAATCGCCCTGCCCAGCTCGCCAAGGCGGTCAAGCTTCCCTTGGTAAAAGGCGCTGAGGGACCCAGTAAAAAGGGGCTCCGATGACATAATCGGCGTCCACGACCTTCAGGTTCCTGCCATTGAACCATGGAACCCCCGAATTAGCGAGACCGCATCAGCGAACATACGTCTATCAAAAGCAGAGGCTCGCAGCAGCAGCCGCTAATCACAGAAACCAGCTCAGAAGACGCGCTGAATTTGGCGGTAAGGTCTCGGCGGGTGCGTAACTACATCCGTTGAAGAAGCTTCTTTGCCATAAATCGGCACCCAGTTCACGACCACTGCACCGCGTTGCCTCATATCAAGCTTGGCAAGCGGACAAGTCTCTCATTTCTTCAACTTCCCGAGACGATAAGTAATCTTCTCTCTTGGCGTCACAATGGAAAACTCGCTAGACGTAACGACTATAACTACCCTCCAGCTGCTCGAGTCGCGACTCCTACAGCTAGAGCAGGCGGTATACGGGACCTCGCCGACCGACACACCCACCTCGAACGAAGTCTCCGTCGCCAGGCAGCTAGAGAACCTAGAACGGAGGTTCCAGGCCCTGTTATCACGCGTGCGTGTCTACAGTGACATACACAAAATCCGTAAGTTACCTTCGCACTGGCAGACGCAAGCAGTCAATAGGGTTAAGCAGCAACACCTCCACTAACTCTCACCTAGACAAGACGCAACCCAAACTATTCGACCAACCCAAAGCCTCCGAGCCGCCCGGCGATCTCTCCGCTGACGCTCTGCGCTCGATAGTACTCGCCTCAGCCTCCTCCTTCCCCGCCACTGAATCAGCCCTCCGCGCCATCAACGACTGTGGGGTGCCCGACCCGGTGCAGAGCGCGGCGCTCATCTCACAGGTGGAGCGGATGAAGGCGATCGAGGCGACGCAGATTGCGCAAACGGCGGAGATGGCGGAGCTGCGGACGAAGAGCGAGGAGGTGATCCGGAGGTGGTACGAGGGAAATGCGCTTGGGGTGTCGGAGTTTATTGCAGAGGTGGAGAGTCGCACGACGGGGGTTGAGAAGGCTGTAAGGAGGGCAGAGAGGGCGAGACAAGAGGCCCAGGGGTTATGAAAAGCTCTCTCAAAGCATTATATGCGTTCGGAATCCTGCGGTGGTCCTCGCGGGCTGTTAAGACAGCTCTCCAGAGCAGGTGTAGCCGCGACACAAGGGCGATGCTCCCCCCCGATCATCCTCGCCGAGAACCTACAGCGCTGGAAGCATGTTGTAAGCAGGAGGACAACCCCATCATCAGAGAAGAGGAGGGTACATTCGTGTCGTCTACCTGTCCACCTGCTCTCATGAAACCGCTTCAGGAAGGTGCTTATGGTGACGACGCCCCTAGGATGAGCTCCACATGCGCGCCCGGCCACGTTTTGCGATCTGAACTACGTGAGGCGAATAGCATCCGTGGGGTGTTGCCCTTGGCGGCGGCTGCAACACAGAGTGTTTGCACCTCAACGTTGCAACAAGACTTCACTTGGAGAGCCAACTGCCGATATGGGCGTTGGGGGGAGGGAACGCTAGGGGTTGATTCAAAATGCGTAGGGGCCATGGCTCAGGTACCCTCCGGGACCGAAGTGTCATGTATTCCTAGCACATTATAGCGACCCTCGATTATTAATAAAAACCACAATGTACATAGACGCAGAGTCGACTCCATGGTGCGGCAAACCCCACGATACCCTCGTCGCAAGCAGGGCATTGGAGTATCTTCCCCGTTTGACTTGTGTTAGCGCGACCCGCGTCCACACAGTACTTGTGGGGCGGGGAAAGTTTGGGCAATGATCAACAGATTACTCGGCCGGGAGCGCCCTCTCCGCGTTTCAAGCGGCCCTCATGCTTCGACAAAGGGGATGTAGATCGACCGGGGGCCCGGGCGGTGGGCTGTTGGGCTTGGGCAAGCTGAAGACGTCATATTTTGTCCTTCTAAGGAAACAACGTTTCTTACGAGGAGTTGCGTAGGACAAAGGTATCTTGCGAGAAGGGACTTCGGGATTCGAGATAGAGGTAAACCCTAAGTGTTAGTCTTATACGGGGGTACCCGCCGATCCCGGCGCCGGCCGACGTCCGGTGGGATGTCCGTACCTCCGTGCGAAAGCGATCGTTGCTTGAATGAAGAAACTGGTATTAGTGTCGCTCTCGTATGATTGTGGGTATACAGTTTGAAAACTAAGATTCTGAAAGGTCTACGGTTCCTCAACCTCCGTCGGTTACGAGAGCCCCGATGTCTCTGGTCCGGCTTGCAAACGCGGCGTTTGTCCTTCCGGTTTGAGCCGAAGAGCTTCGACGCATCCGAGGCCAAGACGCCAAGAGTCCAAGAAGCGGAAGGGGTATGTGGACAAGAAATGAGTACGCTCTGTTGTGCGGGTGTTTGGCAGCCGTGGATGCGGCTCATGGGATCCCTAAGGCCCGCCTGCGTAAGCCTCAAGCCAGAAATTGGTTCGTCCACAACAGGAGCCGACTCCTCCTATTAAGGAAGTGGGTGACGGTGAAGAAGCCGTACGAGGATCACGAAGAGATTGATGTTAACTTCCGGCACCGGCGCTTCCAAAGTTGGGAGTATCCCTGTTTGCGAGGGATGTCCGCAAGGGCTTGGTCGGAAAGAGCACGGCATTCGCCTGACGACTCGAGTTTCCCCCCATCAGCGCTATAATAAGAGACTTCAAAGCGAATACCAGTCTTTTAAGGCCTGAGTCCATAATTATAGGATACGTTGAGGGAATGCCAAGCGAATTCGGCTTTCTTCAGCGAACCAGGAACGACACGTACAGGTCCCTCGCACCAATGAGACAGAGACAGCAACTTATATCTCGACTGTCCCTTATCGTGACTCTCGGAGGGCCCATGTGCAGTTGGTTCAATCACACGAATGCGTTGTCAGGCCTTACAGATGCCACGGAGATGCCTGGTGCTTGGAAACGGCGCTGATCTCGACTCGTGGGATCTCCGCGACAGCCATGCGATCGAATAACACGAGCTACGAATCCAGGACAAAGGCTTGAGACCACGAGGGCTTACTGGCTGCATCTCTCGCTTCTCTCCACTAAGGTCATGTCCCGGGTTCAGCCCCCCTCAACTCTCCGAATAGTGCAAGTATCCAAGACTCAGCTTCTCGCGCTTAGATCGACCACTAACACAGTGCTAGAAGATGGTCCCCGCCTGGCTCCCGGCTATGCCACCAACCGTGGCACGAGAATCCCGATGTCCAGTTGGCATGGACGTCATGTTTAGCTTATTCACCGCCGGCGTCAACGTACTACCGACCACTACATGGTCCCGGGCCTAACACGGGGAGGCGGACGGGGAGACCGGATCTGTGAATGGGATCCCTTGATTTCTCGTGTTATCGCCTTTCGCCTTGGAGGCATGAGTGATGGGAGGGCGATCACGCGGCGGGTGAGCCGGCGTCCAACCCCGCCTATCTAGTCCCGACCGGGATCAGCGGCCATGCCTTGTCCTTCCATATGAAGGTGACATCATGAATGGCGACCCGGAACCGCAGCCCGTTTCCCACTAGGTCGCAAGCTCACCCGTGAAGGAAGCGCATACCAGCAAACCCAATATATACGGCAATGCCATATGATACCCAACAGTTCGAAGGCAGATCGGAGATTGGTGGCATTAGGCGATCTGTATCGCGCAGACGACCGGGATTCGAGCGCCTTCCCTCCAAGACTGTGTGAAAAAAAGGACCCTGTATACTTGTTCGGAATGTATTCAAGCTTGCTCCTGAGCCGCGAGGGTCGAGCGATGGCGGTCGCAGCGCGGGGGCCGATCAGCGTCAGAGCGCCTCCTCCGCCGTCATGGTTACTTTTTACGCCCGTCCCGCGCGCCCACTCGAGACTTCGGCGATGCCAATGAAAACAAGTAAAGAGCCTGCGTCGGCTTTGTCGCAGAACATTTTGAGGTCAGACCCAGTAGATCACCAACCTGGGATGTTTCTCTCTCCAAACATCCTCGGTCTGTGAGCGGGGCCGGCCACGCGGGCAAGCAAGCTTTGCGCTCTGTCTCTCATGCAGGCACGCTGGACACTCCCGACACACCTTGGCGAAGATGTTTCTTGCCCCTGCATACGAGACCCTCTGGAGAGGGTTCTTCAGGTTGGTGCCGGTCCAGTGGATGAATGTGAGGAGACACTAGTGTCAAACGTCGCCTAAAACTGGAGGTTCTTTTTGGCGATCGGAGGGGTGATTTACTGTGGACGCATTCCGCGTCGGCCGCTCTTTGTTGGGGCTCGAGAGTGGGTTGCGTGAAGACACCGGCTGATAGTTCATTTTTAGCCTATCGAATCTGGGCCCCTGTCCTCGGGCGGCACAGAACAAGCAGCTAGGACGCATGGTCCCCGATCCCATGGCCAATCGTGCGGTTTCATGCCCACACCGTCAAACGGCACGGGGGCCGTACGGTGTCAGCCGCGATGCAAATGGACCCGCGCTTCATCGCTCTGCGCTGTTGCTTTTGGTGTACACGACGAACCTGCAAGTACAAAATCTTTTGACCTCTGAAGATTTGTCTCTGTGCTTTGGGGAAAACCGAACGTCCCGAAATTTTCTGGGGCTATTCTGGTGAGAAAGGGGGCGCCATGTGGGTCTCCCCTGTGGAGTCCTCCTACCGGCGCCCATGGTCCGACACCAAGATCGCTGGATTGCGCTAGAATCGAGCGGCAGCTCAGGAACGCGCAGGGCTTTAAATGTGATGGAAAGCCAGGGTTCCACTCCTGGCACTGTAGGCCCACCCACTCGAGGCTCCATCTCTTTATCGACTGGCGCTCCCAGCTAGATCGGAAGCCGGGAAGCGGAGACATTTTGGAGCTCCGGACAGGCAACGCGCGTCGCCTTGGAGGGCACCAGCAGGGCATGGGGTGGGAAGGAATTGAGTTTATACCTGCTCGGCTTCTCGCAGAGCTCGAGCCCCCCCGGATCCGTGGCCGATGGTGTGCCCATGGCGGCCGTGAGTCCCGAGCCAATATTACGGGGATTTATTGATTGACACATGCCTTTCTCCCCTCCCGATGACGCTCGTGTCAGTCGATGGGTCTGTCTGGACCGCATATCTTAAGGGCCTCTTTTCACGTCACTCCAGCGGCTCGCTTAGCCTTTCGTAATGCCAGCCTCCTAGTTGACCCGTCGGCAGCAGAAGCCTCAAGAGCCAAACCGTGATCCTCTCCTTCCGCCAAAACCCGCCGACCTGCATCGCTGGCAAGAATTGAGCCAAGCTCGGGATCCCTCCCTCCCAGGTGCCACTGCAAGCCCTCCAGGGCCACACAGTAAACACAACTGTATACCTGCAATCCTGAAGTACCCCCGGCCCCATTGTCTCGAGTATTAACTCTGTGGACTCGGACCCGTCCTGTGCGACAGCTCAGTGCCTTCTCTCCTCTTCATCTATTTCGTTCCCCCCATTTCAATGGCCCGTTGATTAAACCCACCCAAAAAGCATTCGAGGCGCAGTCCCAAGAACGACCTAATCCAATCTCATCCTCTCGTTTCCTCTTCCTTTCCCACTTGGCACTTCCTCGCAAATCTTCCTTCTTCCCTCCTCTCCCTTTTCCACATTATTCACTTCTCCAGGTTCCAGGAAAACGTTCCTTTTATTTTTGTGAACAAAAGTTTCTTCTTTCTGCGTGCTGCTTGAACTGGTTCGACCTCTTTAAACGGAAGGGGGAAACCACGACAGCTGCCGCCGCTGCGCTGCTGGCCAAGCCGCCAATTCTGTGACGCCTCTCGAAACAAGCAAAAAAAGGGCACCACACAACCAAACTCCCGTCCTTCGCCCTCGTTCCTGGTCCACCCGCCATTATCTTCCCTTCTCTGTTCCTACTCTCCTTTCATCCCGCCTTTTCGCTTTTTTCTTTTCGACACTGAACTCCGCGAAGCTGGTGTTCGTCGAAACCACCGATAACCGCTCCCTTGGCTCTCAGCCGTCCGAAGCGAAACCACGTCACCGCGAGCTGTCCGAGCCGTCCGCTGGAGAATTCACCACGATTTGTCGACCGTAACGGGATTAAGCGTAACGACGCAAGAGGGGAAACGAATCGACGGCTATTTTCCTGACGAACCGGTCCCTGAGACGCCGTCCTCTATCGCCGATTTCACCACCCGTCAGACTTCCAAGCTGCAGCGTGTTTTAGAAAGTCGCAGCGGCCGCCTGAAACCCGTGTCAATCACGTTCATCACCCAGGTTTAATTCGTCCGAAACCGACAACTGAGCCATAACAACCGGCCTCGAACGCGCCGTCTCTCCTTGCGGCTCCCTTCTTCCTACGCACTCTTATTCTTTCGTTCCGACCCAAAAGAAGGAACCTCCTCGATAGCCGTTCTCTATGCCCGCCTACGGTTCTCTGCATTCCCCATCCGTTCGGAAAATGGAGCATTCACGGGTTCAGTATGGGCGCAATTCCATCAGCCTGGGGAATATCGTCGGCGACCCCTTCGCGCTGGCCACGATCTCAATGTCTCTGGTAAGTCGGGGGTCTATTTTGTGGTCTTCACCAACCTATTTTCGTGTCGTGAACTTCAAGCACGGCGGTGGAGTGGATCTTCATCCAATTCCTCCAACTGGAACCTGGCCCGGGCCTTCCTGTCCTGGGTATCGTTGGTTCCGTTCCATGCTACCAAGTCGAGCCTTTCAAGATGCCAAAATGTTAAGTCGCAGAGAGACGGAACCGCTAACACCCTCTAGCTCGCATGGGTGATGGCTTTCATCAGCTGCATCATCGCCCAAGTACAAGTCGAGGAGACGAGCAACTTCCCAGCCTTCGCCTGGTGGGCGGTCGTCTACATTCTGTTCCTCATAATAGGGATCGCTGTCGTCGTCGCCTCTGATGCCGTCCAAACCTACCATGTCGCCATTGTCGGCTACCTCGCCGCCGGCATCATCCTATCCTCGTCATCCGTTAACTTCCTCATTTTCTCCAGCAGGGGGGCATTCCAGGCCGCGGGTGCTGGATTCATCCTACTGTCCATGGCACAGGTAGAGTCTCCGTGGTCCCATTTTGATTTGGGCAGAGCTAATACGCGTCCAGCTTATCTGGATCCTCTACTTCGGCTCGGCGCCCTCCGCTGTGCCCCGTGCGTACATCGACTCATTCGCCATGGTCAAGGAGTCAACCATGAACAGGCAGCCCATGTCCAACTTCAACGGCATGGCTAGGCCCGAGACTTCGACCTCCGTGCAGCCGCCGCAGATGTACACGTCGGCGCAGCTCAATGGCTTTGAGAACCCGTCTCCCGTCGGTGGCGCCAACGGCAACGCCAGGAATTCCGGCGTCCCGCAGGGCTTCAGCAACGGCCAACCTCCAAAGTCCGGTACACCCGTGACGGCCGCCGACACAGAGGTCGTGCCCCCGACGGAATACCCCTACCGAGCAAAGGCCATCTACAGCTACGAGGCGAACCCGGAGGACGCGAACGAGATCTCCTTCTCGAAACACGAGATCCTGGAGGTGAGCGACGTGAGCGGGCGGTGGTGGCAGGCGCGGAAGGAGACAGGCGAGACGGGTATTGCGCCGAGCAACTACCTCATCCTGTTATGAGCTACGATGAAGAAAAGGTCGATACCATGAATGACTTGAGCCTCTTGCTTTTTTGCCCCCTTATTTCCGTGGCGCCACCCCTTTACATTTCTCTGTAACCAATTTCACTTCTTGTCTCAAATAACCTTATTTTGTCTTGCACTTTTCATCGGACTTATTCATGGAGCCAAGGACATGCGGGATGGATGGCATCGCATGGAAACCCGCTTCTTATACCAATGGATGCTACTGGTAGTCTCTTTTTTTGTTTAGTTTTGGGGGAAGAAGGGGTTAACTGTTCCCACGGGATTATTGGGAGCCTTCGGGGGTGGGGAAGGGGGGCATAAATCCTGGAGACTTAGAGGGGGCTATGGGTTTGGCATGGAGGCTTGTCGCTGGGATTTGTTGGACGGATCGGAGTATAGGTTATTGGTCAATGCAAATATGGGTATTTTTACGAGAGCTTGCTTGTGATTCATGGCCAGTTTCACTTCTATGGCTTCATAGCACCTCACTTCGGGCATGGCGTGGGCGCACACCAAGATCTGTATTGGGTGTCACGGTGGGTTGATGGCCAGGATTACGGATCGCCGCCCCAGAAGCGCGTCTTATACCTAAGCATAGGGCAGCTGGTGGGTTTGAAGGGTATCATTTATTGTATTTGGTCTAAAACCGAAGTTGAGCGTGACCCAGCCCCCGTGGAGATGTTCCAATTACCGTGTCATGCGTCCTCCCGGCTACAGTATCCGAGACATTGTTTCTGAGTCCGCCAGACAGCTTACTCGAGGCTATCGTGCAACGGCCGCCCCTCCTTGAGACGCTGATGGAGCCAATGCAACCACCAACCTGTTGGCCTCTCATCCGTTCAGCAGGGGAAAAAAATGCCATGCATCACATTATGCCCATGCCCCTCTCCAGCATCGGTGCAGATCCTCGACTGTGTTATACACCATCCAGGGACCTCGTAACACCCACAGCTCACCCCTCCAATCTCTTCCTCAACTCCCTCTCCTTCTGCAAGACCTCCAACTCCAACCTCTCAACCCCATACTTCAACGCCTCCCTCCTCTGCCTCACAACCCTCGCCTTCAACTTCTCATCGCTCCCCAGCTTCCTTCCGCCCTGTGTCGCCGCCTTCCCTCCCTTCGCTCCGCGTGAGGAGGACGCATCGCCACCGAGCCTGCCCTGCTGTAATTCTGCGCGCGCACGAAGGGTCTCGACGCGGCGCTCTTGGCGCTCGAGGTGGGTGTCTGCGCGGTCGAGGAGAAGGGTTATGAAGGGGGTAATCTCGGAGCGGAGGGAAGACTCGGCGGCTGCGAGGGTTGGTTGGGGGATGAGTTCATAGTGCTGTTCTTTGTTAGTACGCCATTCCCATCTCTTGTTTTATTCCCTGAGAGGACCGGGGCGTTGCTAGGGAAGGAGTAGGGGGCTGCGCATAGAGGGGAAACATACGCGGACAGTCTTGAGGATGGTTATGAGGCGGGGGAAGTCTGACACGCCGTTTCCCAGCGTCTCGACGGAGGACTCTAGGAAGTTTAGGGAAGTGCGGAGCGAGGTCACGCAGTCGTTGTAGGTCGCGATGTTTTGGGTCGTCATGTTTTGGGTGCTGAGCGCGTTTGGCGGGGTAGGGCGGGGTTCGCGGAGGAGGTTAGGATATGCCCCCGATGTATTAGTCGCGCGTAGCCTCACTGTCGGACAGCGGATTCCAAGTGCAATTAGGGGGGCTTTTTCCGTGTTGGCTTGGTGCAAAGATGAGATGTTCGCCAAAATGTACTTTGTCATAGTTGTCGTCGAAGTCAATTCGACCCCACGCCTCCACGGTCGGTGTTGACTTCGGATTGGTCCGTGCGCATGGATTAGTAGCAAAGTAAACAACAAACTACGAGAGCTTCTCTTAGATCCCTTAAAAGACACAAAAAGAAAGAAACTAGAATAACATCATTTATTCCCGAAGTTCCATTGGGGATCTTGGTGGTCTCCTATCAAAGAGTCTTTGTAGGGCGCCCTTGCCCTCTTCAATGATCGGACCTCGGGCCCCAGTTCTAACACGCCACGCTTGACGTTGTGATCCAGGGCAAGTCCATTACCAACTAGGCTCTTTGAGGTGCTAGTGGTTTCGGAATTAAGGTCAGAAATTCGTATATATGACGTATGATCGTTGTGTATAGGAAGGTGCGTTGGGCTTGTGATGCAGTGGTGGCAGTGGGTGACAGATTTGTCGTCCAGGTCCAACTCGTGATTCACCGTGGTTTGAGGCGTCGATTCCAGCAGAATAATTTCCTACTGGGGCGAATTTTGTATGTGGTTGGAAGCGGTACTCAATATCACTGTGTATTGGGCTGATGTCCCTGGGTCTTCTGTCTCCGTCTTATATGCAGGTTTTACTATCATGGTTCACGAGGAGCAGCGGAACGCGATACTCCGTAGCCCATACCGGGAATTACAGTACCAGGTCAAAAGTATTGAGACACCCCACAATTTTAGATTCTCAACACCACAAGCAAAATCATAGATACATACTTCAAGCCACGATTTCTTAACGAAAACAAGTCCTAGATACATAAAATT
>JAMBUN010000081.1:0-72410 GCA_030271035.1 Microascus cirrosus
GACCCCCCCAACTTTCGGACCCCCCCAAAAACCGCCTCCCAAATCCACCACCCCTATCTTCAATCCTCTCCTTCTTCCACAACTCCACTGACTTCAATATATAAGGCTATAGAATTTGTACTTTCGACATCACTGCTTTTATCAGAACTAATAGTTTTTTCTGAACCGCCTGTTTAAGCCCTCTGTATGTCTCTAATCTTAGCAAACGTTAAATTTAGACTTATTTTGACCCTCTTTTCTTTCTTTAGTTTTTTTCCTTTAATTTAGCTTTCTAGGGCCTGAATCCTTGCTTAAGCAGTAGCTGGCTTAATATTCTTTTAGTTAATAGCTTTTATAACCTTTTAGAAAAGAAGTCACTGTGTTTTAGTATATTAATTAATAGTGTTAGATTAGTAGATCTGGTCTTAAAGGTCCTTAGCCTTCTTTAGTATTACCTAATCTACACTAGAGATACCAGAAGCTAAATTAGGTATCCTAGGTGTTAAAGTAGACTTTATTAAAGCCTATAGTGTATAGATAAGGTCCTGAAAAGTCTGACCTGGCTAGAGAACTGTATCCTTAAGGAGGAGGGGGCTTATAAGAGGTTAAGCGATATTTATAGGCTAAAGTCTAGCAGCCTTCTAACTACTTCTGATATTCTGGCTTATTAAACCACTTATTCAGGCCTTCTGATAATAGTAGAGAAGATTTCTCTTTCTAGCTACTGTAGAATCAGTAGCTAGGACCAGAAAATCAATCTCTTTCTAATATTATACCTTTAAGGGGCTGAATATAGCTAAATCTAAAGGTTAGAGGACATAAGATATATATAGAGGTAAAAAAAGAAGGTAATATAATACTTAAAGCATATATATATAAACTTGTCTATTATATAGCTTCTATAGCTATCTAAGATAAGAAGATAACGCTCCTTAGGGTCCTTTAGCTAGGAGTAAGGGATAAAGACCTTCTTAAGCTATTCTAAAGCAGTATTATTAGTAGTCTACCTATTCTCTGTTACTGTAAATTACTAGTTCTTAAAAGAACTTAGATCTTATAGAAACCACTGTTGCTAAACTAATTTTCCCTTAAAAATAACTAGTAGAGGGAGGGCTTAACTAGAGGCTGAGATATATTTAATAAAAGAGGTCTAAAGTTAAGATCCAGGCTATTTCTTTTAAATTAAGCACCTCTTAGCACTTCTAAGGACTAAACTATTACCTCTATAGCCCTATATTATACCTGATTTATCTATATTCTATCAGTTTTCTGGTTTGATCTTCTTAATACTGGGTTATTAGAGGCGTTAGAACCAGGACTGAGTTACCTCAGTTATTGCACTATTGATATGCTAAGAATTAATAGATTTACCTCTTAAGGTCTTAATAGAGGGTTTTCTCTTTAAAAAAGCCTCTAGCTATCCCTTTCTAAGTGGTTAGGTGTCTCCTTATGCTCTTAGGATCCTCTTAGCAAAATTTCGGACTTATATATAGGTTAGAGGAAGTCCTAGGGCGCCTTAGGTCAGAACCTATATAGTTAGAAGGTCTTCCTAGGTTAGACTGAGTCTCTAGAAGCTAGCAAAAGCTTCTTTTTTAGATTGTTAGCTATATATCCTGTTTATGATAGTTATTTTTAGGATACCCTATTCTTTAGAGGCCTTAGATTTTGACATCCTATTTGTAACAGCATTAAGGGTATCTTAGAGGTCTTCTTCGGTATATGTTATTATTCTTGATAAAACTGAATTTAAATCTTGAAAAAGTTTGAATTCGAAATGGTAGAGATATGAGGGTTTAAAGTTGAGGTGGACTGAAATGGCAGTGTGCATTTGGGGGGGTCCGAAAGTGAGGGGGTCCGAAAGGGGGGGCTCTGACATAATTGCTGCCATGCGAGCGTGTGTGTTGCTCACGTCTTCGGTCTTTATGTCTTACACAAGATGACTTCGAAAGGGCATAAAGATGTACAACCAAATGCTGAAGATGTATTTGATGCCAGACATTCGTGTATGAGGCGGAAGAAGGAATCCTTAAGTTCTTACCTATGGCAGGTTTTAGGGGCGATATCACCCGATATGCTGGGCTAGCGTATCTATTCCTGCCGCCCGCCCCGGCCCACTAGGGCAGCAGCGCTTAGATTAGAGGCGTCGAGAGGACTGGATATAAGGTGTTCCGTTACCGTAGTGTCACATTTGTACATGCATTCCCTGCCTCATGAAGACACCTCTAGTTATGGAAACACACTGGCTCATTCTATGTTTACACTAAGGTCGCTTCGCAACCTGCAAGAATAACTTGTTAGTACCTCCACCGTTAAGGGACCATACACGTAACTTAACAAAAATTATTACCATATCTGAACAAGCGGCCCTTATTAACATGTTATTCATCACACCTACAAAATACCTGATAACAGCTAGATCTAAGCGCCCCTATATTAACACTCCCCCCTTCCCCACTCTTTACCATCTTATGACAAATTTGCCTTTTTGGCACCTTCTATCTAAGCGCGTGAACTTGTGTGAGCGACATACTACCTGTGCACTGCCGCATTCTTTTGCAGAATCAATGTACCCGACCTACATAAGGTCTACCAGCGTGCACATTGCTCCCCAGTACGAGAGTCTGGATGATATCGGATGAGTCGGCAATGTTGGAAAATCAACGGAACGCGCAGCGTTGGCCACAACATTACCGGGCGACAAGTGCTATAAGAAGATGAAAGTTCCGCCTACTCGTAGTACGAAGCCACATCTGCTTTTCTCCGTTTGGCTTGACTGACTAAGGAAGACCCCATCCTTAACGCCACACAGCACCATGGCTCCGGCAGCCGAAAGATCCGTTGCACCTGTGAGACCCACCATCTTCTACTTTTGGCTTGTGTACTGACAGATCTCTCAGCACGATGTCATCGCTACACTTTACCCTGCCCAAGTCATCAAACCCTTCTCTACCGCGTTCACAGAAGCTCAGAATTCGTATTGGAATGTGCTCCAGCGGCGTAAAGCTCCGACTTGCTTCTTTCGACCTACGGACGTGCAACAGGTCCAGACAGCTATTGCACAAATCGCACGGGCAAGGTGCCACTTTGCTATCAAAAGCGGCGGGCATTCATCCAACTCTGAAGGTTCCAGCATCGAGAACGGGTTTCTATTCGATCTCGTCAATCTCAACCATGTTGAGATAGCGAGCGACAATCAGACTGTGAGAGTTGGGCCTGGCGTTAGATGGGGTCCGCTGTTTAAGATACTCGAGAAAAATGGCGTGATTGCGGTGGGTGGGAGGGATTTTGGTGTCGGCGTTCCCGGGTTCATCTTTGGCGGTAAATCCCCTGTCTGGTTCTCTTATTCCGAGGGGTCATGGAAACTAAGGTGTTTATACGGCAGGTGGCATTTCGTACTACGCTAACCAATACGGCTGGGGGATCGACAACTTGGTGTCCGTTGATATGGTATTAGCCAACGGTGACCTGATAACAGTCGATGAGAAATCCCACCCCGAACTGAACAAAGCTCTCCATGGAGGTGGCGCACATAATTTTGGTATTGTCACAAGCCTAACCTTGAGGTTGTATCCATATAAAGGCATGTGGGGAGGTGTCAATGTTGTAGTCGAAGAGCACTTCGACAAGGTCTTTGATGCATATGATGCATATACGCACGCGTTGGTCAACGATGGAAAAGCCCATATGATTATGGATTTCTTTCGCAAAGACGGCCAAATTATTGTGGCCCAGTTTATGGGCTATACTGAACCATTTGCAGATCCTCCCATCTTCCGTGGTTTACGTCACATACCGAGTGTCACCAATACTCTTCGCCTCGACGATAACAGCAACCTGGCGTCGGAGATGGCGGAGGCAACTGATTCTACGGGGAAAAGAAACGCCTATTGGACACTCGCCGTGGAGTATCATATTGATCTGGTCAGGTCCATCTATGAGCTTTGGGCCCAGGCCACCGAACCGCATGCCAATCGTGCCCGTTTTGCGCTCGATCTGAACCATATTACCCCCGAAATGAGGAACCGTGCAGCTCGCCAGGGGGTGCCGAACGTCTATGACCTTGAGGGTCCCAATTCACCATTGATAAATATTCTGTTGACAGGCGTTTGGGACAATGAGGTCGACGACGAAGCAGTGACGGCTGTCCTAAGAGATGTGGGTGGTGCGATTGAGGCATTGGCTGAACAACGCGGCAGGAGTTCGAAGTTCAAATACATGAACTATGCAAATCAGGAACAGGATGTAATCGCCGGGTATGGGGAGAAAAATATAGCTTTCTTGAAGGAGGTTGCCGGGAAGTATGATCCGGAAGGGGTATTCCAGGAACTTCATCTGGGGGCCTTTAAACTCTGTGCAGGAACAACATTAACATAACCACTCTAAGAGGGCATTCAGGAGTATTTTTAAAGTTCTATGACACCTTTGATATTTAAACACTTAACCAATCCTTATGGCCAAGTTCAAGCCTCCAAGCCAACCAGCTGAAACAAAGTAAACCCGTGTTCTATTAACGGTTATACGATCTAGAAGCTAACGTAGTCATTGGAATATAAAAAGCTTAGTGATTATCGACAATGTTATGCAAAGTTTGAAATAATTAATATAACTAGAAAACATCCTGTAGCAGATACTCGTTATAGAATAACGACTCACTCCTTCTTAACCTTGCTCCCCTTAGGGACGCGAATAAGCCAATAGAGGAAGACAGCAGCAGCCGTATTAAAGATGATATAGGGCCACATGAAGCCGAAATTTTGCCAGCGATTATCGAAGTCGACGTTGATATTTGAAAGAAAGGCGTTCGTATGTGCCTTAGGGCAGTAAGCACACTTTACTGTGCTCTCGCCGCTGTCACCAACAAGATACCCTCCGCTGGACCGAATATACTCCCGCAAATACTCGTTGCAGGTCGACCCGTCACCTGGAGCATGGAGAGAGACGATCTCGTTAGGAGCGCACTCGACAGGGGCGTTCGCCAGCGTTGCGCCCAAGAAGCCTTCGACAACGTAGGTGAAGGGTTGACACGGTACATAAAGATCCAGAAACGCGGGAGCTGATCAGGGCCCGCGAGGATGCTACAGAAAGCGAACATCATAACGAAGATCAGGTTCTGGATCCCACCAGCTATGTCAGGGGTAGGAGCGCCGGCTATCATGATATGCCCAAATGATGACGCGAAAAGGAAGAAGGTCCAGGCGTGCAGGAGAGCACAGAGGCTCCGGATGTGCACTTCGTCGGTCCACTCCGCATTGCGATACAACCTAATGGGATAGTACCAACAAATAAAACAGAAGATAGACATAAGCTGTAGAACAAGTATACTTCGATCAACATACTGTAAACGTCGTCTTAGGGTGATACGGATGTTGCAGGCTTCCTTACCGAGTTCCAAGCAATCTCCACAGTGATATTAGCAACCATAAAGGATTGCCAGGAATAGGATTTTGAGGGTCTCTCTTGTGCTTCGTATAGATTCCTCTGTTCGCAGAAGACAGGCATCAACTGATCGGTGATCTGGGCGAAGATCGTCAAGAACAGGAACACCGCGAACATTTGGTTCAGGAGGCCTCGTGGAGTGTTGTCCGCGCTTAAAATCGATAGACCAATGAATAACGCCTGCCTATGGCATCAGCATTATGCATACTCCGGTGGCATGCAGAATGTCTTTCCTGCGGGTTGAGAACATAAGAGGCATCGGGGAGAAGAATTCACTTACCGCCCCAGCAGACAAGACGAGCTTAGAATAGATGTAGCGAGGGCTACGCCAGTACTGCTGGAAGACCCGCTTCGTAACCTGTGAGAGTTGAGCCATGAAAGACGCCGCGAATTCCCGATACTGGGATGGATCGTCCCTAGTTTGTGGCACAGGTGCCGCTTTCTCGCTAGAACTGAGCCTCAAAAGCTCATTCTGCACATCCTGATACCCTGAGGAGCTTCTCCATACGGACGGCCAGTCAATATCCGTATGCGCCCCCGGAGCAGCCCCGATCACTTCCAACATATGCTCAGCTGGGTTTGCACCTGCTGGTAGCGGTGGGCCTGCGTTACGGACAAAGTAATCCATCAAAGGTCTTCGAATTGGTTCCAATTTCGCCGAAATAAACCGTTTTCCCGCCTTCTGCTAGTAGCAATAAGCGGTCAAATCGCTGGAATAGTATAGCAGAGGGCTGGTGGATAGTGCACAGGATTGCTTGCCCGCTCTTGGTCAACCTTTGCATTAAATCACAGATGGACCAGGACGTCTGACTATCGAGGCCAGACGTTGGCTCATGTAAAAACAGCAGCAGTTGAGGCCTGGCGACTAGTTCAACACCGATAGTCAGCCGTTTTCGTTGTTCCACGTTGAGACCTTCTCCAGGGACGCCGATAATTGCGTCAGAGTAGGCCTCCATGTTGAGCAGACTGATAACTGTATCCACGTAGGCCATCTTTTCTGCCTTGGAATACTTTGCCGGCTGCCGAATAATAGCGCTGAATGTGAGAGCTTCCCGTACCGTTGAAGTGGCTAGGTGAAGATCCTGTTGGGTCACGTAACCGGTCTTGCGCTGGAACGAGGAGTCCCGCTGGTGCCCGTCGACCAACATGCTCCCAGACACCACCCCCATGGTAACGCGACTAGCGAGAACGTCGAGAAGAGTGGTTTTTCCAGCACCCGAAACACCCTGAATATACTTGTCAGCGAGCCATGCGAAATTTCCCTGCGGCAAGCCGTCGCCGCTATGCTCGGAAGACACTGGCCACCCAGCCCCGCTGCAGACGCTCGGGGGGTCTAGAATGTTCGTATACTTACCATTAAAGCAGTCAAGGTACCGGGTTTAACCCATCCGTCAACGTTATCGAGGATTCTGCGCGGCTGGCCCTTGATCTCGATATCGTAACAGACAGCTTTCCAGTGGAAGATCGAGGTTTGTTGCTCGACTTCGACTGCACCATTGGAGCCATCACCCCGCTGACGACATCCCGCAGGGTTCAACTTTCCAGTTTCCTCGTCCAACTTCGCCCCGGATCCCTTGCCCATAGCCTCCCTGAGAAAAACAAGGACCTCGCCCTTGGATCGCTCGGACGAGACAAACTCCGTGGCACAAAGGTGTAGAAGCATGAACAGGACCGTATAGGCGATGATGACGCCGAAGTTCCTCCATCGATGACTGTTAATAAACCCGAAGGCCGTCTCCACATACACCGCCCCATCGACATAGTCCTGACCGGGGACTGAGCACTGAGCGTTGCATACATACAGATCTGGCCGTAAAGACTCGTAAGCCGGGCCAAATGGAACAAATTCCGAACAACTGAACTGACGGCCGACAAACTCATTGAGCAAGACGCTCTCCAGACCATAGAACACCGGATTTAGCCATCGCAACCATCCGAGCCAGACCTGCATGTAGCCTATCGGGTTAGCGAACCCCGTATAGAGAACCATGGCCAACAAGATAATAGACGCCGGGGCTAGAGCCTGTGCTACACTCTTCGTGGTGGAACCGATAAGCCTGAAGAGCATAGACATACACATAGTGATAGTGAAGGATATAAGAAGGAAGAAGAAGGAGAAGGGGCCAGGCTCTCGTCGGAGATTGCACATGAAGTAGAGGATGGTATTCAGAAAGATAGCGTTGACAACCTTATAGGGCAGATCGGCCACCATTGCAGATAACGCTTCTGCGCTAGGATGGTAGAAGGCGTAGAGCGCCTGTTTCTCGACGACCTTACGTTCTACTCATTCCAGACTGCATGCACGGTAGGTTGATTCATCCTCGGTAATTCGACGGAGATACACTTTGCCTAACTAAATGTCGAGTCCTGGTGCTACAATTAATAACCTACTGCCAAGTGCAACTAGAGTATGATGTGCGCTATGCTGAATATCTTCAGCTAGCTGGAGAAACGCAAAGCTGGAACGTCGCCATTATAACATATGTAGGTGCCCTTAAGAGTTTTTCTGCCGACCAAGTCCTTATCTTTAAAACACCTAATTACACCTGATGTCGAGAAGTTTTGGCGGTCTAGCTGCTGGGCTTGGGTGAGTGGAACGGGATGGCGCAGACTTTGCCAAGGGTCTAAAATTGCGAAAATCCGATGTGCAAAAGTGCCTGTGAGCGGAAGTACGTGGCAATATAGAAAGTTTGAAAGTCCGGACCTAGATTAAGCGTCTGCCCTTGCGTCAACACTAAAAACTGTCTTTGGTATGAAGACGTCAGATTTCCATGGCGAATAGCAAAATGGCCCCCCCAAAAATGGGGATGGGAGCCGGAAGCACACTACTTCCGATACGAAGCCACGGCACCAGAGCGTAACCTCCCGCCAACAGACCTAAGACAAAGCTGCCGTACCACCACTCCCGCTTACTTAGGCCCTCGTAGAGCGTCTTCCTGCTTTCTTTGTCCTTAATCGGCTGAGGCATCTTGACGAAGACTCCAGGTGCATCGTGGAGCAGCATCAGATGGACACGTCTTTGAAGAACGGGCTTTCGGTAGGTCGGACTCTCCGGTCTCAGGTCTTCCTGCTGTACAGAGGCCCAGTGCTTCTTCTTGGCCGTCAAACCAACATGCACCATATCCCTCTCCTTGATCACCTAGGCCCCCCAATCCGGAATAATGCCGACATTATCAGTGCACGAGCTGCCGGAGTTGAAAGGCAGGTCTGCCCTATCGCCTAGCCATGACAGCGGCGAACATTGCGAATAAATTCCCAGTCACCCTTTACTGACATTTTTAACCATTAAAGGTTCGGTGCAATCGTTCGTTACCAGTTTGCGAGCGATGTGATTCAGTTGGAGAAAAATGCTGTTATCCAAAATGGAAAGCTAGGACACCGAAAGGGAGAACTATGTAAGCTCTATTTTTAAAAGAATATGTTAATGACAGGATCATTGCATGCTAATGAAGCCGGACGAAGCCGTGAGCAAGACGCTCTAGCTGTTATTCTCAAGAAGCTCCGACAGGTGGAAGCGCCAACGTTAACAAGAGAGTTGCCAGCAAGCTCAACGCCACCCATACCCGGGGCTAGAACCTCCAATAACGTACCCTTAGCATCTGATGCCATCTCAACCATATTACAGTCATGCAGGTCTTCGAGTCATGCAGGATGCCTAGATTCTGTGGACAGCGGAAATCCGGCACTCTTGTCGCTACAATGCGGCGATTCAGTAACATTCGACATTACGACTATTCTCAGGTTAGCAGTGGGCGACGTACAGCGTTTGAGAAAGAAGCGCACTGCGGGGCCCAAGGAGCTCGCAACAGCGCACATAGCGATTCCACCTGATACTGCGAGGAGATGGGTCAACGGTATGTCTGATGCAAACTGGATCGGGATTGCTGTTGACGACTTGCGCTCTATAGGATGCTTCGCCCAAACATCCAAAGTTTTCCCTGGGTTTAGGGACCGTAAACTTATCGACATGATGCCGGATCTCCTCTCCATGGACCACGTTCAAATCGACGCCTGCATTCTCCTAATATACTACTGTATCCTGTGGCAAGGGTATTTCACCGAGAGAAATACACCCAAAAGGCCCGAAGAACAATACATCAGACAAATATACATATGCTTTGCGTACAATCCCTACATGGCAAAATGAGTCAACTGGCTCCGTTACTGACTTCATCGCTGCAATCTTCATGGTCGGTACCCCGCTCGCGACAATACGCCGACATCGCAATTATATAAATTCTGCTAACACTGAGATATTTCAGGCTCATACGGCCGCGGAAAACCTCGACTTCGATCTAAGCTGGGAGATGCACAAACGGGCGTGTGACTATGCCCAGGGTTTGCACCTCCACATCCTCGATGGCGACGGGACTTATAACCCGTCCAGTTCTACTATGAGCGATGAAGACCGAGTTAACATGTGGGACCTCGTCCAGCTGGATCTATTCCACCGCCTTGTCAACAACAAGCCGCCTGCATTCCACTCTAATCTGCATAACTGGAGAATCAACCTGCCTTGGCTGTCTTTGGACTCATCGCCAGACCGAAGCGAAGCCGTGCCATCTATGGCATTTCTCGCCAGAAGCCGGATGACCTTCGTCCTGATGAACTATTTCCGGAAAGTGGAGGACTTAGAGGAGGATTCCGATCCTTTGCACTCTATTGAACCTCTATGTGAGCAAGTCGAAGGAATCTTCGAGGAGTGAGAAATTGTAGGTTGCGCCGCGTCTGCACTGTTGAGCTCCCTACTTGCTTAACATGGGATGGTTTGTTCCATTTTTTTTGCTCGTCTGACGCTGATGTTGTATAGGACGAGTGGATTCAGACATGCCAACGCTGTGACATCAACGCGTGGCTGGTGTGTGATCTCGCGCTCTCCTTGTACTCCTGTATCCTGTTCATGCTCCGCAAAGTCACCTTGCTTAGAAACAACGAACACCGGCCGTTGATGGCTAACCACGGCGACATGATTTCAAGAACCAGTCTCTCCGTGCGAGCATCTCGGAAAGTCATCGATGTCCTATACCACATGGTGCATGTTGTCGGGTTCCCTGGTGCGCAAACACTGTCCTGCGCACTCGGGATTTATCGGGCCTATGTTGCCTACGCACACCTCGGCAACGGCCTGGTCCACTGCCCAAATGCGACAACTGTTGACGAGGACCTCGTACGACTAAAGCGGTTTGCTGAATGTGTTAGGGCTGCGACTCAGAGCAGTGTCGAGTTCATGCCTTTGGCAAGAGCAGTGGAACTTGTATATGACGAGGTGGAGAGGAGGGTGCCTTAGAGAACGCTGTAACTAGAGGGCCGTTAGGATGTTTAAGTATACTAACGCCTCCGTCACCCTGGTTACTCGAAACCCCTCGCCGTGCTTCGGAGGGAGACTTGCAATCTTGCAATAGCTCTCCACCCTGTAAAAAAATATCGGGTGGCGTGGCTATACGGTAAATCCCGGGGGAGGGAAGAGGGTTAGCCGGGAGGGTTGCTAAGTCCCACTACACAACAATACCAGTAGGTCCCTGGAGGTTGTGATCGTACTCCTATATCACCTCTATGACACCTTGGGCTGCTAGCCGGCCGGCCGTGTTGCTTCTCCACGTGATGTTGATGCTAATGTCTTCGGTTTTTGTTTGGGCCCGTCACAGAAAGTGTTCTGCACGTTGACTTCTTATCTAAGCGCTAGTCATGTCCTGATACCCAGATGGTAAGAGCCAATCTCGCAGAGCAGCGGAACCCGAGGTCCGAGCAGTCGAAGCTAACAGCGGTTCCGATATGGCGTGAGGGTGCTAGCGTCGGAGGAATTCACACCCCCCTGGCGCGCGTTCCTCCATATGTCGTAGATCGCTGGCAGGGGGAGTCGCCCTGCGAGATACAAATGCAAAAGGCCCTCACAGAAGGACACTTCTGCGAAATATAAAGAAGTATATTTAGGCTAGAACCCCCCTTCTGGTACCTCCCATACATGGTCTCCGCCTCTCTGTTTTGGTCGCCTCCTTTCCGTAACATGGCTATGGTCCGCCGCTAGCCCGACTCGTAAAGCAGGGAATTCATATCATTCTGTCTCTGATTGAAATGACCTGTGAAATAGCGCAGAAGCCGACATGTCCTACAGCAACATTCCCACTGCAATGCCAACCCAGAAACGCAAAGTCTCGAGGCACCGAAGCGACCGCACATGCATTGCGTGTCATATACGGAAGGCCCGATGCGATATTCTGCGCGGCTTTCCGTGCTCCAATTGCCGCCTATCAGATAGGGAGGTAGGCCACCATGACCCACTGTTGAATATCCCTTTTATGTGCCCGATCATGCTCATCCGAGGGCAATTCGTAGTGCGTCAAGCCCCAGGCCAAACACTTAGGGTAAGCAGTTCAAACCCCTCCTAATATTTTAAACGACCTCCTCGTCGTCCGTCGGAACTGGCATTTTGACTATGCGCTGGACATACATGCCTACCCCGAGCTGACGCTAGCACGGTTGTTCACTAGGCTCAAGCCACGAGGAAGCAAGGGACTTAGAGCATCGCTGCCACAAGGCAGTGTAGTCTCCGAAGCCGAAGATCCCCCCACTGTGTTCGGTATACGGATTTCGAGCTACAGCCTCCCAGAGACCACAGACAGATACTGCCGTGGCAACGAGACCGACACTAACTCCAGCGCTCTTGCATTCCACGAATATGCCGATGATCAGAACGAAAGCCTCCCATTCAGCCAGCTCTGCCCGCCAATCCAGATCCCCCCTTTCTTGAAACCTCTACCCGCCTTTCTCACGGCTGAAGACATCTGTTACCTAAACACAAACGGAGCGTTGGATATACCCACCCCGCAGCTCCAGAATTCCCTGCTCAATGCGTATGTTGAGTTCGTCCACCCATATCTTCCTGTGATCGACCTTATCAGCTTTATCGACATCATCTATCATCCGGATGGTTCAAAGGGGAAAATCAGCCTCGCTCTGTATCAAGCTGTCATGTTTGCCGGAGCCGGCTTTGTCAAGATGGAAGATCTTCTGAATCATGGATTCCTTACACGCAAAGCTGCAAGAAGAGAACTTCTAAAGAGGACTAGGGTGAGTCTGCGAGGTTAGGATCCAATGTTCTTGCGAGAAGGGCTCGCATAAACCCGTGTATTGACCTCTGAAAGTAGATACTTTACGACTTTGACTATGAGACCGATCACTTCGTCTTGATACAAACGCTGCTTATCATGACGTACTGGTTCGAATGCCACGACGAGCAAAAGGACGCGTGGCACTGGCTAGGTGTTTCAATCTCCCTCGCGGACTCCATCAACCTACATTCGGACCCATCGAGTTCCATGGAGCCCTCTAGGATGAGACAGCGGAAGCGTGTATGGTGGTCCATGTATATGCGTGACCGCGTCATCGCCCTGGGAATGAGGCGACAGATGCAGATACGGGATGACGGCTATGAAATGCCTATGCTAGAGGTGGCTGACTTCGACATCAATGCCATTGTTTCCCGGTCGGAATCTACCTTCTGGCCATCCTGGCCGCTTTTGCGGAACGCCGATATACAGGGGGTTCTAGCTCGGCTCTGCATAGAAAAGGTGCGCCTGTGCGTCTTGATCGGCAAGATACTACAGGAGAGATATATCATTGCTCCTGGCGGAAAAAGTGGACATGAAAACACGGTGAGAGCTACCATGAGGCTGTTTCTTCGTGAGAAACCCGACAGCGGTGGAGTTATCGCTCTCGCTCGAGAGCTGAATGATTGGCTGACTAGCCTGCCGCATTGCTGCCGGCTCGATGCTCTGGATTCGGGAAGCGCGGGAAATGGGAACAAGAGTATAGTAGTGCAGGGAATGCTACTGCACTTAGTTCACGCCGCCGCTGTCATCGCCCTACATCGCCCAAATTCCATCTCTGTCGCGCTGCAAGAGGGTTGCACAACGAACCCGCGGGAAGCAACGTTGATAGGGAAAACGCATGATGCCTCTACACACATTTCCTACATTGTCGATAAGCTCTATCAGCTCGGACTAGATCGGTACCTACTGGCCACGGCCGTCGCAGTTCTCCTTCCAGCCATGATCATCCAATTGCTGGAAACGAAGCACTCCGTCTCGGAAATTGGTGCGCACGCATGGCAGTCATTCCAAAAATGCCGGAGAGTTCTAGAACGGCTCCGGGACTGCTACCCATCGGCTGACTGCACTGCCGAGATAGTGGACATCGCCTCAAGGAGACTTGAGCTCACGACTTCCGCTCAGTTAACGTATCAGTTGCCACTGCCTGCAGGTTATATCCGGGAGGGATTGGTGGGCAAGATACATGATCAGCCAGATAATTCTTCGACGGGAAGTATCGGCTTCGAGGTAAACATGGCGGGCGAGCGTATGAAAGCCACGATGGATGACAACGCGACCGATGCGGATCCTGAATTATTTACCGCGATACCAACAACCCGTAACTACTCGCTGGCCCATGGACATGCTTCTGGGCCTTTTGTGGAGTCTCACCCAGATACCTACACTATTTCCGGGCCCGACAAAACTTTAGGCGATGTGCCCACGACATGCCTAGGTCTTCTAAATATGCGCCCTCATCGGATATGACTCTGATGTCAACAGGTGGCAGCAACTGTTGCTCTTATAGGCGAGAGATTATAACATCCACGAATTCATCTCACTTGAGATACCCATAATCTGGAGAGTAAAAATATGTGTGATATTCGATACTTGCCGAATCCTATGACGACAGAAACTGTAGATGACAGGACAACCTTCCCAGAGAGACGTATGCTAATATACGTTAAAGTTCAGCTAAGTGTCGACCAGTAGATCTAAACCAGCTACTCCAAGATAAGCAGGCTAATTGGCAACCGCCACGGCCCAAGTCTAACCTAGTCCCGATTCAACCTCCTCTCGTGGGGCCCCGTGGAGACCCTCAATATAAAGGCCATGGAGCGAGCGATAGGACTTCCTGCGGATAAACCAATTCAAGACCGTAAGCGCTAGTAAGCCCAAGGCAACAGGCGTCCCCCAGTTCATATTATCTAGAGTGACGGGCTGATACATAGGGAACGATAGGAAGACGACTATGATAGCCATCCAGCAGAGAGCTAAGATATTCACCACAACCCCAGCGCGGCCAAGACTGAAGCTTCGATTTGGCGGCAGGGCTGAGCGGCCTTTGAGAACCAACAATAGGATGGGCATGGAATATGCCACAGAAATTAGAATGACTGCTGACCCCAAAAGAGCATTAAGGACAGTTGAGGGGCCCAGGATGAGGAGTATGACAACAGCTTTGAGAGTACTGAATGTGGCGACCGCGTTGACGGGCACCTTGAGGCGCCTATTGACTTTAGACAGCCAATTGGTAAAGGGAAATGCACCGCTCTTGCTGAATGACCAGACGAGACGGCTTCCTGCGAACATGCAGCCGATAACGGAAAGGGTGTTTATGAAGGTGTAGCAGACCATAACCGTCACCACATAGCCCTGGCTAGGCCAAACATCCCAGCATAACTGGAGTATTGGCATCCCACCTAAAGGGTCGAGCATGTTCTCAGGGTGCGTGAGGCAGAAGAGTAGCGCCAATGTCATGGTCACGGTCATTACAGCACTGAGAATGGCGGTGAAGATCATGACCTTGGGTACCTGCCTATCTGGCCTCGGGAGCTCCTCGGAGATGTGCGCCGCCGCATCGAACATACTCACGACCGAAACTCCAGGGAGCAGTGCCAGCAGGAAAACGAGCCCGTCAGAGCTCCAGCCAGTCTCGTTGGTGACGTCGACAAAGACGGTGGAAGCATTCGCCTTAGGGTGGGCTTTGGCCAAGAGAGAGACGAAAAGGAAGACAGTGAAGGCGTTCCCGAAGACGATCATGAGCTTATTGATATTGTTCAGCATCCGGACGCCGACAGTGTTCAAGCAGAGGGCTGCCACAATAGAGGCGAGGCCTGCGAGGTAGACGTGCCAGAGCTCTGAGACGTGAGATGTGGCGGCGGCGGCGAGCGCAAGGGCGAATTCTCCGGTGTAGGTGGCGGTTGCAGATGCGACAAAGAGCCAGCCAAAACAGACCGACATGCCATTGAGGTAGCTGAGGAAGCCGACATAGCGCTTGGGACTCAGTGCAAGGACCCAGTAAACGGTTCCTAGGAAGAGAACCGTGAGTTAGTACCGGGATGGGCAAGGCGTATGCAAGGGAATACAGATATGCGCATACCTGAGGTATGAGGGTAAGCGGCCGCCAGCTCAGCAAGACTAAAGGCAGTCAGGAATTGCCCGATGATGGCAACAAAGAGGCCCCAGAAGAAGTAAGGGCTTCCTCCAGCCCCAATAACTAGCCGGAGGTATCCTCCGATGGCTATGGGCGCGGCGGTGATTGAGTACTGCACGCCCACCACGCTCCATAGACTGATCCGGTTTGAGTCCAGCTCACCCTGCTGGAGAATGGCAGCTTCACTGATTGTCTTGTCCTCGAGATGTTGGGCCGACGTTGAGACGTCCTTGGCAGGCTTCGTCTCCATGATTTCCATTCTTGCCATGGTATGGGTATTGCAGGAGAAAACTAGGGGGGAACAGATGAAACAGGGGTATCATCTGCTGATTCCGGAGGTAGAGCGCAGGAATTGAGCGGGATGGCCGACTATTTTGTCCCAGGGTAGTAAAAGACGAGAAAGATCAAAACTGGTCCGGGGAAGAGATAGAGGCTTGATGACCTAGGCGACAATGTCCACTGTATTTCTATAAGAATCATAATCATGGGCCTAGGAGCAAGCTGCAAGGGGTCGTCGACTTTATCTCAAGGATGGGGTTGATATTTTGATATCACGAATGTCACTCACGGAAGCATTGGAAGCTTAACTATACCCTTCCTACCCTCTCACCTAGCCCCTGCTCCGCCGACAGAACCTCGGACCAAACCGGTTCCAGGGAGGGGAGCTTCCCCGCACGCTAACCCTGCGTTGGAATATAACGAGATCCAAATGCGAGGGTGCGCTCTAATCTAAACGCTCTGTAGTGCCAGGTGCCACTGAAGGAGTCGGAAGTGAACGCCTGACGGGGAGACAGCAATGCCGCTGCTGCGAGTCTTCACCAAATCGGGAGGCCTTTGATTGGGGCTTAGGACCGGGGAAAGGGACCAGGCAAAAGTGGTCCCAGCGTTTTGGGTTGTAGTGGTAAGCCCTTGCTTGCGACGACACCCCGGTTCCCGCACCTCCTTCCCCGCACTACGTGCAAGGGTTATCGCCTCCCGGCGCGCTTAGATAGCAGCCGTATCGCTCAAACCGGCCACGCTACCACTTTCCATACCCCGCATTGGGCCCTTCTACTTGTGAGTTCAAGGGCCCGGGTCATGCAAGTTAATCAGCTGTAAGCGCCACTGAAACTTCAGCCCCTCCGCGTGGGTACCTCGCGTCACAAACACATCTTACCTCCAGGTTTTTCGGGGCTGGGTCTTTCATCAATGACGCAATAGGCGAAGCAACAGGTATGGGATGCCAAACTGGTAAAACGATTACCATGAGGACCGAGGCTCCGCTCACCCCCGTCGTTGTCGCACTCTCTCGGAAAACGGTATTACTCACGACAGCTATTGATGCCGACCGTTAAGCCAATTTTTTGCACGATCTTACAATGGAAATATGACGACCTGTTCCAACACTAGTCCAATATGTCGATCACAACTGTGGCCAGCCGTAATGCCGCCTGTACCTAAACCTAGCCGAGCCTCCGATTATGCGCACCTCCCGCCCATCAGTCAAACTAGAAGAACCCGAGGAATTTAACATGTTTTATGAGAGTTTGAAACCACCACCGCGCAGCTCCTGAAAGACTGATGCCGGATCATATTCGGCCGAGACTTGCCTCATGAACTCCCGGGACGCTACTCCGTATGATCCGATAGGGTTCTGGTTGTGACCAGCGTAGTTCATATAGATGAAGTCATGCTGCACACCGCGCTTCTTCGCCTCAACCCCCACAACGTCGAGAACGATTTGAAGCGCCCGCCAGACCCTCTCGTTATCGCTCGCTCGCTCGCTGAGTCCCATGTAGGCTCGAGATTAAAGGCCAGCAGCGGCTCTGAGGACGATGCGACTACCCCCAGGACGTTTCCCCCACGCCTAGCCATCCTCTCCAACATCCTGGACGAGATGAAGTTAACGGCAGTAGACGGGTTCCACCCCGCCACGTCGGCAAGGCAATCCGCCTCCGCCCGCCACGCGTCCATCCAGAAATGAATTATGCCGGCGTCTACCTTGGTGGTAAGGCTCTAGAGCGCATTCTGTTTTCCGGGAGGGTAATACGAGGCCATTTCCATAGTGAGAGAGCTCTGGTTCTTTGTACCGGTAAAGTCGGCAAGAGCGGGCAGCTCCATCAATTCTTGACTGGCTCGGATGTCGGCGGTCCTGCGTAGGCCTCGATCTCCGCGGCGATTATCCAAGAACCCTCGTGCTGGTTTATGGCCATGATAATGGCCTCCGACGGCACATCTGGCTCATCCAGGCAGTGTCGCACAAATTCCTCGGTAACTATGTCAAGTCTGGAATAGTCGAATACCCTGGCGCCGCCCCAAAGGCCATGATACGGGTAAGCGTCTAACTCAAACGCAGTCACGACGCCGAAGTTGCCGCCGCCGCCGCGGAGAGCCTTATATAGATGCAGTTCGGAATGCTCGCTGGCCGTGACAACAGTGCCGTCGGCAAGGACAATTTGGAATGACTTGATGTTGTCGGTAGCCCAGCCGTACAGGTTGGAAAAGAACGATATCCCGCCTGTGCTATGTTTCTTTTGTCTTTAGAATACGTGGAGCCGTATGGTCCGTAGGTAATGCGGAGCGAGGAGAGCGGGGGAAATAATAAAATAAAAAAGATGTAGGGGATTAGACTGACCTCCAAGGAGAAACCCGCCGACGCCAACTGTAGCTGCCCTCCCGCCGAGGACTGTCAGGCCCCGCGGCTCGAGCGTCGAATAAACGTCCAACCACCGGCTTCCGGCACCAACTACGTCCGCCTGACGATCTGTACGGAGATCTCGTTCATTGTAGTCAGGTCAACTATGATGCCGCCGCTAACGCTGGATTCTACAGCAAACTTGCCATGGCCACCGCTCCGAATATTGAAGAGGCATTTCGTTTCCCGGATGACCGCGAGTGTTGCAGCTACATCTAAAGCTGTTCTGGCCTGAAAAAACACTGAGGCCTGACCTCCTGCTGAGCGGCGCACCAGTACCTTTCACGCTTCGTCTCGTAGGAGGATGTGCCCTGCAAGTGGACAAGTCTCGGGTTCGTAGCGGCGAGCGTTGTACACTTTAGAGCCAATCGGGTTCGGTATTAGTGCCGGAGTAAACGCCCTGGTTAAAGGCAACAAGCCACCAGGACACTTACAGCTTGGGCACATGAACCTGACACTGTTGCCGTCAAGGTCTGACTGCCATAATTTAATTGGCGCAAGAGGGGCACCTGCATTATAGCGAGATCCGGGCCTGCCTTGTTGAGGACAGACGTCCCCGCAACAGTCGAAATTAAGGCCCATAACTGGAAGACCAGGCGCGACAAAGAAGCGGCTGGCATGGCGGGCGGCCGGTAGTACAGGCGCGAAATATCATGAAGCAGGGAAAGTACCGTGGGCGGGTTGGGTGCATACGATAAAGTAGAAAACGACGTTTATAAGCATCTCGGGGTCGCCAAGTTCCCGAGGCAGGAAGAGCTAATGGCTTCTAATGTCTCCATCTCGGGTGAGGCGGCTTCAGTAAGATAGCAACGATTGATTATCGATATCTGTCGTAAGCCCAGCCCCGCCATTGATTCATTTCTCCACATGTACGGCATCCAGCAACTCCTTCGGCGCTGCAGAACCGCGGCAAGGCGGATATCAGCAACGTAATACCCCAACAACCGTAATGTGGTTCCATATGCGTCGATTCATATGCACACGCAAAAATGTTTTCTGGGCCTCGGTTCGGCTAAGGCCCAATTTTCGACCGCATCCTGGAATGCGGGGCGGATGGAGCGGGTCGAACTTCCCCAATCGTCTCAGTGTGTCCTGCACTCGAGGGGCGCTTAGATTGATAAAGCACTCAGCGTTTATTGGCTCAAGGACTACCGAAAAGGGGCGTCGGGCCCACACTCTCGCTCTCTCTTTCGGGGGTTGCTGGATCATTGATAAACCCTCAACGCTCACTGGCTAGAGGACTGCCGAAAAAGGGTAACATCGTCCCCTCTTTCCGGAGATTCTGGGGCCCCGCGGTGATGTTTCCACTGGAGGCCACGTGAGTGTGTCGCCGTGTCCACTATGAGAAACATCTGCTCAATCCCCTGCCGGACGCAACTATATCTTTGCCACCTGTATCACCCCCTCCCGAACTTCGGCGCCGTGACCATTGCTCAAGACAACTCCGGGCAACGAAGCACAAGAGACCGACGGGGGCCCCATTCCTCCCGCCTCATACGGCCCTGCCTCTAATTTGTTGATCATCCGGGACCAGACCTTAATCATACGGCCCATTGTAATTTCGCGTAATCTCTTGACTCGGATTTGCCGGGCTAGTCTGGCCTCCTTGATACAAACACCCGCCCGCCAATTTCTAAGAAAGCGATGACATCTCCGGCATCTCATCCCGCCGGCCCAGCGCCGATACATGCCCAGTTGAAGCCTCGCCGCTCCCGCTGCAAGACCGGCTGCTCGTGCTGTCGCCTACGGCGAAAAAAGTGCGACGAGCGGAAGCCTCGATGCTCCGCATGCGAGAGGCTTGAACTAATCTGCTCCTGGCCCGATGTCAACGAATTTGCGTGGCGCATCCGCATGGGTCTCGCGCCCTCATCGACCCCTGAATCTGTGCAAGATTCCTCACAGGCCTCGCTGGAACTGGCGGCAGGAAATTCGTCACCCAGGGCGCTGTCAAAAGATGAAACGTACGGCGAATCGCATAGTCCCGAATACACTTCGCCCTCGGCAAGACTAGTTACCGGGCCTCAAAGGCCGTCGGAGATGCTGTCACTGGACCCAGCCCCGTCCTCTGGACCATCCGCTCTCCCGCCTTCCTCCCAACGCTTACTCCAACTCTACATCGAGAGGTCCTGTCCGCGCCTCCTCGTTGTCTTGCATGGCATGCCGAACCCCTTTATCCACACCTTGTTACCAAGGGCCTTCGAGGATAGGCTTGTCATGAACTCGGTACTAGCCTTAGGCGGCGCTTTCGGAAGCAGTTCCGATTGTCCGACTGAAGCTGCTTCAATTAAATGCTACGTTGATGCAATCCGAGAGCTCAAGTCTGAGCTGACTTCTTGGTCACCGGGCTGTCTCCAAGGCAACCTTCGTCTGCTCCTAGTCACACTCTTCCTGTCCTTTTCCGAAGTAGGTCGAGGAATTAGAACCTTTCTTGACTCCCGCCTTATCCCCTACTCCTTACGTTAACCCGCTGTGTACGGAAGGCGCAGCTAATTTCTTTGCCCAGATGTACCGTGGAAACGAGCGTGGCGTTCTATTTCATCATCTCCGCGGTAGCCGCGCCTTTGCTCTCGCTGCCTACAAGACCTTGACCGAGAACAGCCAGCACCTGGACCACGAAGACTGTGAATTCGGCCAGATACTTCTCGAGGTGTATGCCTTTTGCGAGTTATCTTCGGGAATGCGGCTGTTGCCGGATTCCGAGGATATTGAGGCTGCCTGTGAGTCTAAAATGCTCCACGACGGTTCTATGACTCAGTTCGAGACGTTCGGAGTGAACTTTGGCTTCTCCTGGGGGTTCTACCGACTTATACCCTTTATAAGCCGCCTGGCCGTATGGCGTAGGGAGGAAATCTCCGGGATGGTAGACCTGGGCTGCACATCCATCTTGCTCGAGCTGAAGGAGATCCTATATATGTGGAAGGCTGCATTTGCTTCTTCCCCATGTGATATATCCGAGAACGATGCAGACGGCTGTTTGTCTATGGGTCTCTTGGCCTGCAACGCTGTGACCCTCTTCCTTCATGCCGCCTACTCCGACGACTCTTCAACCCTCCGCTTCTTGGCTTCTCCACTTGTAGATGAGGCCATTGACCTCGCTTACCGGTGCTCCGGGACGCCCTGGGGAACATTCTCATACTGGCCGCTTGTTGTAATTGGTTCGTTTGCGAGTACGGAGGAGCAACGGCAGGCTGTGAGGAGCGCGCTGAAGCTTGATCTTCGGATCGTGGACAGAGCGCGGGAGATTCTGGGATGGCTTTGGGAAAGAGAACGAGATCTTTACGGGTTGCACGGTCTGGCGGAGGTAATTCGGGAGAGAAATACAAGCTGGTGCTGTTAAACTCCTCTTTATTCCTTAAGTCCCATGCCACACAACAGGCTAAAGGAGGGAGCGAGTGTGCGAGTCGATCCTTTGCGAGGAGTACGAGCGCCGGCAACAGAGCCATTAATTAACATACGATAGTACAAACAGGGTGCATTTACTTAACCTGGAGGCTCTACACCTCGAAAATATGCTCAGGCAAAGAATCGTACCTTCTTCGGATCGCATGTAATAAGATAATATCATAAAATTTCAATAACAGGGAAACGGGCTCCAGTAAGAATCCCATCTCAAAACTATGGAGCTGATGTTATGTTTAGACCGCCCAAGTCTCCCCTGGCCTCCCAAACCTCCAACTCCTGAGTATAGTCCAGGATCCCGTAAGACCATGTTAATCCTTTGCCGATCTTGAGGCGGTCTTCCTCAGAGGTGCCCTGCGCCCTTTGCCCCTCCCCCGTGGTGTAACTAGGCGTGCAACCGGCCATTGCAGCGAAGCCGAGGCCTCCCTGCGCAACTCTTAGTGCCCAGGCATTCTCTGCCTCTTCTGTAGGTTCGAGAAGAAGCTTTCCACTAACCCCGAGAGCCTTAAATCGTTCCTTTGCCGCGAATAGGACTCGGGCTACATGGCGTGCCATTGTGTCAAGAGAGTGTACCACGTTGACTGTCCCGCCTGCCTGTGTGAGGCCGGTCAGGATCAGGTTGGGAAAGTCCTTTGTGAAGATTCCATGGAGAGTGGTTGGCCCACTCTCCCACTTATAGTCTAGCGAGAGACCGTTCCGACCGACGACGGTGGTACGTGACCTGAACGCTGGGCTACCAACAGTGAATGACTCAAAGCCAGTTCCCCAGATGATTATGTCCACGTCGTATCTGCGACCATCAAACACTACACCCTGGGAGAAGAGCTCATCGATACCCTTGCCGTTAGTATCCACAAGCGTGACGTTGGGTCTGTTAAAAGCGTCGAGGTAGTCGTCGTGAAAGCAGGGGCGCTTGCACCAGCCCGGGTACCAGGCTTTCAAATTCTCCGCAGTCTTCTCATCTCTGACAATCTCGCCGACACGAGAGCGGATACGCTCCTGACGAGCTAGATCCAAAACATGGAGAGAGCCAAAGTGCTGTTCGATGTTCTCAATGGTGAGGGTCTTATTGGCGGGACCACCGACAATGCCTGACATGGATGGGAACCGTGTCCACCCGTCAGCTACAAGGTCTTCAGCCGGCTTATTGGGGACATTGCTGAGGAAAGCAGCCATATTCTCGCGGCGTTGCCGTTGCCATCCCTTCCTGTTTCCAAAATGCGCCTTCCAGTGCCCGGGATCAATCGGGCGCTGACCCCGTTCGTCAACGGCTGACGGAGTCCTCTGGAAAACGTAGAGCTTGTCGGCCCAGTTGGCAAGCTGAGGCACAGCCTGGATTCCCGTTGCCCCCGTGCCGATGAAGGCGACTTTCTTGCCGCGCAGCTTGTGGAGGGTCGGGTCGGTAGGGCTCCCCCCTGTGTAGCTGTAATCCCAGCGCGAGGTGTGAAACATGTGGCCTTCAAAACCGCCGAGACCCAGTACGTCGGGCAGCTTCGCCCTGCTGAGAAAGCCCGAGGCGAGCAGAAACATATCCGAGCGCACAGTGAGGCCCTCCTCCGGCCCATCGACGGGCTTGCGGGAGATTACAGTAACCCACTCGGAAGCCTCTGCATCCCAGGTGGTTGACTTGACTGTTGACCCGAATAAGGCGCGATCCTGGACGTTCCAGCGGGCGGCCACTAGCTCGGCGTATTCGCGCAGTTCTGGCCCGTATGAATAGCGGTGCTTGGGAATGTAGCCTGTTTCCTCCAGGAGGGGGAGGTAGCATGCGCTCTCGACGTCGCACATGAGGCCGGGGTACCTGTTCCAATACCAGGTCCCACCCCATCCCCATGCCGAGTCCACAAAGAGGAAATCAGAGGCTTGGAACCCCGCTTCGAGGATAAGGCGGACCGCGAAGAGCAGAGAGCCGTAGCCTGCGCCGGTCACCAGAACTTTGACGTGGGCACCAGACTTGACAGGGGGCGCCTTGTGGGTGTAGGGGTTGGCCGGGTCCTTGGCCCATGGATCTTCGAAGAAGTGCTTGTGCTTGTCAACTTCCGCGATGCCCACGAACTGAGATATACCATCGGGCCGAAGTCGCTTCTGGCGTTCAGCCTCATACTTAGCAAGGACCTCGGGCAGGGATAATGCAGTGGAAATCTGCGAACACATGGTCATAAGGAATAGCAGTAGGCGGTGCCGGTGAAAAGAAGAGCGGAGGCTGAAAGATAGAGAAAGATGAGAAAGGAAAGGAGTGAGGGCGGAAGAGAGGATCTCAATATTCTCTTGCCCCAGATATAAGGAAAGCACGAGGGGCGTGCTACATTCCCCCTATACCACAGATGTTTTTTTCTCTTCTCCACGACATGGACTCGTCCTCCGATGGCAGTCCAACTGCGGAATGCGCGGCATGCGGCGGAGCGCGTAGATAAGAAGAAAAAGGGGGGGAAGCGGAGAATCCCTTTATCACGGTCTCCTTCTATTTACGGAGCTTACTCTACAAGTTCAGCTAATGCTTTAGAGCCCCCCTCCCTGTGGATGGGCCATGGAGTAGGTGCCCTTTTGGGGAAGGATGTTAGGTACATTCGGGTGATCAGCTTCTCATCTTGCGAGCCGCACTTAATCTAAGCGCCAACCCCACATTCAGTTAAACTGAGGAGCGGGGGACTGCCTTAGGCGCCCCGCAGCATAAGAGTCCGGGAACTGGTTGACACACCAGTCCCGAGAGCAGGCAAAGACATTCATTGTTCCTCAATTTTCTCCTCAGCGTCTCTTTTTTAGGAACAAGTCCAAACATCATACCACAGCAATGGCAAGAATAGCACCTAACAACCTCGACCTCCTGCAAGAGACGTATATTGCCAGCTTCAAGGTGGATAACGCCCAGTCCGCCGAGATTCACAAGAAGACATCGTTAGTTATCCCGGGAGGTACCACCCGAGCCGTTCTATTCAACGAGCCGTTCGCGATCGCATTTAGGGGCGGTCGGGGCCCTTATCTAGTATCCGCAGATGGAGATGTATACCTCGATTTCGTCTCTGAGTACTGCGCCGCCATGGTCGGCCATTCCCACCCCGACGTTGTGGCGGCCATCCACGCTGTTGCAGACGCAGGATTTATGTTAGGGGGCCCAAATTCCAAGGAGGGCGAGCTTGCGCAGCTGCTTGTTGATCGCATCCCAAGTTATGAGGCTGTGCGATTCTGCAACTCGGGTACCGAGGCGAACACCATGGCGATTGCGACTGCCCTAGCGTACACGGGCCGGAACAAGGTAAGTGTAGAAGAAACTTGAACAGTCCTGATATTTCCCGTTAGGGAGACTCCCAAGAATAAGGGGATCTAAGTAAGCGCGTGTCTAGGTTTTGGCCTTCGAGAAGGGGTACCACGGCGGCACGCTCTCTTTCTCCAAGTCAAACCCCCTTATTCTCCCCCACCAGTTCGTCCTCGGACAGTACAATGACATTGAAAACACGCAAAACCTTATCGATGATCAAGTCGGCTGTATCCTCGTGGAGCCTATGTTAGGAGCCGGCGGTATGGTCCCTGGAACCACCGAATTCCTACAGTTCCTCCGCGAGGAAGCCACTCGTGTCGGCGCAGTGCTAGTCTTCGACGAGGTTATTACCTCGCGGCTCCATTACGGTGGCCTGCAAGAGGTATACGATATCATCCCCGACATGACGACCCTTGGCAAACACTTCGGTGGAGGCTTCTCGTTCGGCGCTTTTGGCGGGCGGCGTGATATTATGAATATGTTCGACCCTAAGTCATCACGGTTCCTATCCCACTCCGGCACTTGGAATAACAACGTCTTCTCTATGACCGCCGGCGTTGTGGCCACAAAGCTCATGACTCGTACAGCTCTCGAGCGAGCAAATAGCCTCGGTGATAAACTCCGCAAGGGTATAGCGGAGATCTTTGACGAAAGAGCGCCGGGGCTTGTGGCTATGGGCGGCTACGGTAGCACGGTCGGTATCGCATTCTTGGGCATGGATGGAGACAAGCGGAGGCAGCTCTTTTACCTTTACCTCCTCAGAGAGAGGATTTACGTCGGGCCACGGGGATTTATTGCCCTGAACCTCGCCCATGACGAAAGTCATGTGGAGAGAGCGCTCCAAGCTGTACGAGAGTTTTGTGTTAAGTGTATGTAGCTCCAGGTACATTAGTTGCCCTCACGCTTCTTGATTACTGTATCTAGCTTCCGATCACCTTATCTGCGGCAATACTGTTTACCATTTTCGCCATTTTACAGGCAATCCTAATGCCGAATTATCCACAGTCCTATCGGCTAGAGCCCGGCAGCCAGACTACATGTACAGCAGCATGTTGCAAATCCACTTTGCCGCTGGCTTTTATCCTTCGATCATATATGTCGAGGCATGGTCGAGCCTGGTTGGTGGTCTTCACCATAAATAGCAATTATTAACGGGCTCTAACCCCTCCTAAACGGCCCAGGGATAGGAGTGTGGGTTTCGGCAAGGTCCACCGCCCAGCGGCGATGCATCGTTGATTTCGCCGAGGTTAAGGCCACTGCACACTCCGCAAGCCCTACAGTCCTGAGGGCTGGCTCTACATGGCCGTTTTAGTCCCTGGCGCACAAGCTCTGCGAAGTGATAACAGTTTGTGGCTTGCGTTTCTCCGCAATCTAAGCGCCCGAGACCGCCTCACGGTCAAGCTCGGATCTCGCAGCCCGCGGAGTCCGGCCGCTCCGCCGAGGGCCCGCTGCTGTCGACAACTCCTATTGGCTCCGTCGTAGCATGTGGCGGGGTGCCTCCAAGTCTATAGAGCCCAGACACTTTTTCCCCTGGTCACTTTGAAGTATGATCCGCGGCGCAAGAGGGATTTTTAATCGATCAAGCTTGATCACGACGGCCAGTCGCTCAGCTGTCGCTTACGTGCGCCCCTCGGCTCCGCGCCCACGTTAGTTTCCTGTTGTAGGTCTGCGCAGGAAGTATGTTAGTTACAGGATATGAGAATATATCACTTGGTTTATTTGAATAGACTGCAGACGAAGGATATATAATGAGTTTATATGGTGAATTTTATAGGCTTTAACTAAAGTGAGACAAACAAGTGAGTGAGACATAGACTGACACCTAACCACGAGCCCAGTACAACTTGGACCGAACTGCCATTTGGAGAGGTTGTGTTACGGCGTATGCCTTTGCGGAGCCCTGCTCAAGTATTCGCTTGATATCAGAAACAGAGGGTGTCTAAGCTTCGCGACAATCTCCGGTGCTGAGAGTCGAGAAACTCCGGCCAATTCGCGAGCTTTAGCTTCGCTTCAGAGCTATATGGAACAATTTCGGTAGTTCACGATCTCGCTGGCCAGAGGCAACAAGAGTTGGCCGACCATATTGAACTGGCTGTCGACAGGCGTTTGATTTACTGACCCAACTTGTCGATGAGCCTTATGGGAACACCTAGGCATTGTTAGTTAGCACCGACGTCGTTCTAAGCTTTGCGGATCTAGCTATATGCCCAAATGTCGTGGTCTGCAGTGCTCTTATCTTATTTCTGCACGTGGCTTTTCAATGGGAGGATATGAAGTGCATTCGTGAGGTATCTTAGCCTATTATGGACCAAGTCTTCATCCTTATAGCGATGTGTTGCAACACGCGCTGGGAGAATACCGTTACTGGTGATCGTTCATTATGCCCTCCTTCGCCACCACAGTCGAACAACATGACTTGATTCCTTCTTCCGTGGCGCATGATCTTGCTCTGACAGAACGAGTGAGTGAAGTGCTTCCCTGGGCGTGGAACGGACCCGAGCGCCTTTTTTATCTTAATAAATTTGCTGTGGTTATTCAATAACGTCAGACAAAGTTGGTAATGTTGGTAGAGTTTACCTGCTGCTGTTACGATGTGCAGTATTTATCGAGCCCCTCGCCTATAAATCCGTCTACAACAGCAACGTCAGTTTATTTGGTCGTAAAATTTTTCTAAATTGAGCGTACTGAGGAATCTTGGTTTAGAGAATAGTGTATGTTGTTCCTACTATATCCTCTTCCTTGCTCTAGTGTATGGTGTTTCATTGATTAATAGGAACAAGCGATCCATTCAAATGCCAGCCCGCTTTTCTCTGATGTTGAAATATGCCTTCCGGGTCATACTTTCCACTCACGGCAGTGAGTAAAGCCTTCTCTTCTGACCCATAACTAGCATATACGTCCTGAAATGGGTTGGCGTAGTTCAGGTATATATACTCGTGATATAGCCCTAGCTCTTTCGCTTTCTCCTGAGTCTTCGTCGCCGTGGAGCGTAGTGCGTTCCATACGCGCGGGCTGTTCATTGGATCCGACCAATTCGGCTCCAAAAGGTACAACAGGAACGGCCCCTTTCCCCCACATCCAAGAGCGTTTCCGCCGTTCTTGCTCATGGCGTCGATAATGTTTTGAGAGACAAAATTAATGTCCGCCAGAGCAACTTTGTCAATACCGTGGGCACCAATGATGGGATCAGCCTCTTCACGCCATGTTTCCATGAAAAACTTTATGATGCGCTTATCCACCTGGGTGCAAAACGTCCAGTAGCCATTGCAGAGCCCTGGAGGATAATGAGTGACGATGCTGTCGGTCCGCTTGACTAAGCACGCAGGCCCCGTCTCGTCTGCGATTGAGGGGATTTCGAAGAATCGCCCCAGAACTGAGTGCCTGTCTGGTGGAGTCGGCTGAAGGTGCTCAACGTCAAGATGATAGAGCCATTCCCCTTCAAATTTGGTAACGCCAAAGATCACAGAGGCATCTACATTGCCAACGTTGTCGTTGCCGTACTCGAGGAAGGCATCGATAAGCGCGTCACCGTGCTCCCAAGTCCAGCTCATGCCTCCACCCCACATACCTTGGTACGGGTACACGCTCAATTTCAGGTCTGTGACGATGCCGAAATTAGCGCCACCACCGCGAAGCGCTTTATAGAGGTCGGGGTTAGAAGTCGGGCTGGCTCGCACGATACTTCCATCAGCGAGCACAACCTCAAAAGATAAGACGTTATCTAACGCCCAGCCGTAACGGTTTGAGAAGAATGAAATACCGCCTATAATTACATCAGTAACCGGCCGAGTAACGGAAGAAACATGTCGTACCAGAGATACAGAATCCCCCAACTCCCACCGTCGAGGCCCTACCACCTACCACAGTTAACCCTTTGGGGTTCAACTGTGCGTAAATATTGGCCCAGGAATTTCCAGGCCCGACGTTGCAGGAAGTCCTATCTTTAGACAGTTCAATTCTGTCGAGGCGCTTCAAGTCGATAAGCACACCGCTTGATATCGACGACTCCCCTTCACATCTGCCGTGCCCACCGCTTTTTACTCCAAACGGGCATGCGTTCTCTCTAAGAATTTGTAGAGTTTCAGCTACGTCCTGGCTGCTGCATGGTTGGAGGATACAGTGCGGTGTGCACTGAGCTTGCTCTTGAGACCAGAAGCCTCTCCGAGCCTGTTCATACTCGGCAGTGCCTGGGAGACAAGCACGTCCTGGTAGAGCAGTGTGTAACAACTTCACCTGTAGTGTCTCCCGTCAGTTCACACATTGCAGCATGTATGTGAGGAACCGTACCGTTTGCTCGATTCGAGGCGGGGAGGACTCAGTGCTCCGGGGCGCATTTGTACTCTGCCAGCTGGACATTCTGGAATTTTCACTGAAAAGTGCTTGACTGATAAGCGTTGATGACTCGTTAGGTAACTGAAGAGGTCTAAGCGTAACAGCTGCAATGGTCACAGGTCTCAGTGCCAGTCGGATAAGCTATGTATTTATGGAAGATGGGAAGTAAAGACGGAAGAATAGAGCAGTAATCTTATATCAGCTTAACAGTCCTTTACCCCACTTTCTAGCGCCCGTGGGCCATGAACCTCTCGCATCTGTTGTTAGCGCGCGGAGATTGGCGCTAGGAATGCTATCTAAGCGCCAGTTGCCGGATTCCGTTAAGCTCCGCTAGGCCAATAGTTTTTCTATTATAGGCCCAGTTAGCAGGGCAGACATAAATGATAGTATTCTTGCTGCCATCAAGCACACTATCATGGTGCCATTCCAAAGCACAGTGAGGACGAGGTGCTATGACCTTGGGCGACGTAAATACTGGCTTAATTTACAACCGCATCTCTACCACCTTATCCTGTAAAGGATCCCAGGCCATGATCTTGCATTGCGTCTAGTCTTCCCGACCCTGCCCGGGGGACTTGGTACCGCCTGAGTAGTGGAACCGGACGCCGCGAACGATCCTAGAGTTCCGCCACACCTCTATACCGTGGATGATTCTGTCGTAATGCTAGATAGCCTCGCAGAACGGACTACCGCTGCTGTTCTGGTTACAGACAAGAAACACCTCCGTGAGGATCCGGTCGTTTGGTACGCAGGAGTCGTCCGGACACGTAGTGAGTTCGAGTCCATCGTCTAGAAATACAATTTAGAAACTAGTCCGCTTTCTGGGGTCGACGGTATCCGACTAGTAGTAACACCGCACCAAGGGTGTGGGGAAGGCAGGGAAGGTCTGGTCTCACCATCACCTGGCAGGGTTTGTGAGTGTTCGCCATTGGGTCCTGATATATCTGGGTATTTAATAGGGTCGTCGCCTCTCCTCCTACAGGTGTTGAATAACGTCAAGCCATGACCTGTCTTAGGGTTAACCTCTGTCATATCTACCCGGCCAACTCCGCCCAAGTTTGGAAAGTGAAGGCTTGGTCCAAAGGACGAGCCCAGGTAGAGCGCCCTTTGATAATCCCACCGCTACGTGCTACCATGTGGACCCATGTTGTACTAACCAAGGGTGTCGCCGGTGAACTTGTCGACCCACAGGACGTCATCCATGCCCTCTCCTGATATAGGAGGCCCAAACGTAAGCATGTGCCCTCTTCTGAGAACTGCCAGAAAGATGTATTAGTAGAACGAGGGATTGCCATTCATGTCGACCCAGCGGTGATTGGCTCGATCTTTTCCAACATCGTATTTAATCTGTTGCCCTATACAACCCACCCAGGTTTGTTGAGCCAAGCAATAGTCCTTCCATCTTTCTTTAGGCATGTGTAGTCCGCCCTGCCATAGTCACTTCAGGTCAGTCAGTATACCTAACAGAGCTGCTTCATTCCACGCATCTACCACTCTGACAACTCTCCAACTAACTCAATGTCGGGAAACTGATGCCGAGTTCATAAAGACCAACACCCCAACCCGAGTTGGAGATCAGGGCGTGCGCCAGGAACGAGGCGAGAAATGTTCAAGTCGGGTTGGTGGCGGCGACCAAGGCCTTTTCAAACTCCGGAAACGGCCGTAACATTATATGACTCTACTCCAGCTTGGAACCTGCCTTCGGAGATTTGACGGTACTTGGTTGCCTTATCCATATGGAGCTCGTGGTGCGCTACGATGTTCTAGGTCGTGCAACAGAGGCATAATATTTCGTGACAAAGAATCAGATCGACCGCGGCAGCAGGCTGGATGGGAAGTGTTGTCTTCCACTACTGAGTGACAGACACGTGAGATATGTCTGTACTTTAAGCACCAATTGCGCGTTTCTAAATAACCTAATAAGCCTCATCATTTCCAGACACAAGAGATAGAATATGGTCATGTGCTCCTTATGTCCCATGATTTTTCTCTGCCAAGGCGAGGAATCCCCGTACAAGATCATCCCGCACCGAGGGCCAGGGGATCTTGCAAGCCAGGAGGTCCAAATGTGGAATCGACAGTAAGGTGTGCACCACGCTTGTGAGCCTTTTCAGCGAAGGACTGAATGTTGTAAGCGTATCCATAAGGGTTGAGCGGTGTTTTGAGATGAACTACGTCGCCCTTGCCCAGACTAAGCTCGTTCCAGGTTGACTCGTTATGCAAGTCCGCCAACTTCAGTCCGTGCAACTTAGTGTGCAAGGCCAAAACACCTTGACAACCATGATAGCCACCCACTCTGTCCTGGCCAATAGCTACCACGTTAGGTCTGAGGTACACCATTATAGCATGAAAAGCGGCCAGGCCGGATGAGTACGTGATAGCATGACCGTGAAGAAGTCTTGAAAGTAATGCCTCTAGGCGGTTCGTGTTGTGGGCGGACTCTCGACTGTAGACTGGTGGAAAGTTGGTTGACTCAGGCTTTGGGAGTTCATTCTCAGGCACAAGCTCGTTGGCCCGGCAGCGCCGTGCCGGCGGATAAGATCACCATGATTATCTCGCACATCACGGCTCCTTTCCCCGGGAAAGCTGAATTCGCCCTTCTAGGCGTTCCTTGGGCTGAAGTAGTTAAGATCGGCGGATGCTTCATCGACAGGCGGATAGTCTTTGTCTTGGCCAAGCCAATAGTACGGTGTCATGATCCTAGTAATCATGTCGTCGACCCGAGTGATCGGAATAGCGCCGTTGTTCACCCCGGTAGTAATATTTTTCCAAAGAAGGACCCCACTCAGTTATTTCTGAATATGCCAAATGCTCCAGGCAGGTTCAAGTCAAGGCCGCTCTCAACAAAGGCTACGCCAGCGTGTGTCCCACCCCAGTCAGACTGGACGTAGCCAAGCTCGTCTTTCAGGAGACCGTTAAGAGCCTTAGCGTTCTGACAGGCGTATGATCCGTTAAGTCTGTTGTAAGAACACATGACGCTGGCGGCTCCGGCACGGACAGCATTGGCAAACGGCCACATGTAGAGTTCGTGAATGGTTCTGTCGTCAATGCTCGATAAGACAGACTCCTGCAAAACTTCGGTGGCATAGCTGATCTCCTCAGGAAAGCTAGGCTGGCGTTGCTTCTCCTGATCATTTCCAATGTAGTGCTTAGGAGTAGCCTGAATACCGGCATCCTGGATGCCCTTGACGGTCTCCTCCATAGCAATGCCGCTTAGATAAGGGCATGCACCAAACCTTCCCAGTTCCGTCCGCTATAAGGGTTCCGACCCATAGGGCCACAGACGGGGCTGTCAGGAAATCGTCAGTTTTATATCTGAATGCTTCAGCAACCTAATGCATACGTACCCGAGATGAACATGTGCACCCTTGGCCCTAAACTCCTTCCCCATAGCATGGCCTCTCTCGTACAGAATATGCTTGTCCCAAGTTGCTGCGGCGGAGAAGCCGGAGGTGAATACAGACACGTAGTCTGCTGCACGATTACCCATGGGACCATCTTGGAGGCAGAGACCGGGGAATCCATCCGAGGGATGGGCTTGGTATTACTAATGCATGGCCCCGGAACGCCCGTGACTATGCCTGCCTTCTCGTCAAGCGTTAACTTCGAAACAAAAGCCTTCAACTATTTCTGCTATCCGTTTGAAGCGACAGTTTCGTCAAGACGGGCACCGTAACTGCCGAGTTTGCGGACATCCTCCCCTGGACATAAGACTTTGAAGCGCTGGACTAGCAGTTGGGTCGGTGACGACCAGCGAATCTCCCGGTGTTGTATGTTTTTGCTCTGTTTTTTTTTTTTTTGGCCTTCTTCCCACTGCTCTTTCCCTCCCCAAACTATGAAGAATCCTTGATGGTACGTGTTGGCTTTATTTTCGTCCATGCCCTCTCCTCTCCTTTCCTCTCCTCCGTGCTGGTTCTTGGGCATTCTATACGCGGTAGACGAAAGCCTCTTCGTTATTTTCTTTACGCGTTCGAATCCTTACGGCTTTTTTGCAGGGTCTACACTTAAGGAAATCTAGGAGTTTGTTCAGAAGGGTGTTTACTTCGGACTAGGGGGTAGAGACCTCTTCCTTCAAGGTTCTTCTCCTATATAGGACGGGTTCTCCACTTTAGAGCCTCTAGCAAATATACACCGCAGAGCAAGAATAAAAATGAATGGAATAATAAATAAATTAGAGCACCAGTCCGCTGGGCGGAAGCCCACCCTGTTCTGCTCTTTTTCTTTTCAATCTACCTTTCTTAGCCCTAACTCTTAATCGACGGCCCTTCATACCTCCATCCTTGCGGCTCTTGCCGGCTTGGCATCAGCGCTTCTTCTGTTTCGAGCCAAGAGAGCCCTCGCTTCCAGATCTACGGACCTACCAAAGGGCTCAATAATTGCCAAAGCGGCTATCAGCCTTACCGCTACCCTCGAGCAGGCCATCAAGGCGACGTCAACTCTGGATTCGGTATGGACGATCTCCTTCCTTCTCACTCGGTGCCGCCTTCTCTGTCTCGCAGGATGGCCCTGACAAACCTCCCCTTACCACTACAAAAGAAGAATTATACACCGATGATGGGACTAAACGGGACTAAGAACGTCTGTAAACAGCTGTCGTCCGTCATCGGCACCGTTCCCGAGATCTTCCCTGAGCTGTTCAGAGTATCTCTTATGTATTCTATGGTATGAATGATTTTATCAGCTGCCCATTTGGGCTGGTTCGAATGTGCGACCTGAACCAATCTAAGCAGGTTTCCCACTAATTATTAGGTAGGTAGAGTATCTTTGGGACTAAAGATTTCAGCACAATTCCGGGTGCATCTGGCGCAAGAGGAGCAAAACAACACGCACAAAACCGGGGACGAGACTCGTACTGCGATTTAGAACTTATGCTTCGTGCTTTAATGGGACTAAAATCTTATTGGGAAGATTGTCGAGTTCAGTTTCCTGATATGCAGGTGCCGCAGGTTCAGCAGCAGCGCTCAGCTCTTTATGTAGGACGTGACCCGCTCTAGTCTTTCCTGAGGATCGTACCATGTCTCGAGCTATGGTCACCAGAACATTGCCGGACGGTAATTACGGTTTATCGATTATAGCAATATTTGTATTTAACTTGATAGCAACTGCTTGCGGCTTCTCTGAAACGCCGAGACGGCGGAGAAGGAATAGAATAAATAGCAAATAATAAAAATGTCAGCGCCAATCCGCCGGGGCGGCAACTCACACTCTCTCCGGCGTCCTATCGCTAGGCTCCGAGATTCGGTTGCTCGCAAGTTGTTCGTGGCCTGTATGTAAGTAAAGGGAATCTCAGGGAGCCGGCATCCGGGTATCGTTTCCGCTAGACAAGGGATAAGAAAGGGGGTAGGGGGTAAAGGGATAGTCGAAACAAGTTTTGCCTCCAACACCAGCAATGCACCCAATCGTTTTGTTTATATTTTCCGCCGTTGTCCGAAGTGCCCTAGTCGCTCATGCACCAAAAAACACGGCACGGCTCAGTTCACTCACGCATCCTCGGGCTTTCGGGGGCGGGATGTCACGTTGCCTCGGGAGGGTCACGGACACGCACGCACGCACGCAAGCGCGGGGAGGGGTTGGCGGTCAGCACAGCAACAACACGCACAACACGGAGCAGGTGAGTAACGCGCGCCTAAAAAGCCGCCGGATCGTGGGTCGGCGGGCCCTCGTAGTTCCTGTAGCCCCAGATGATGTACCACACGGCAGACACCACCATGGCGCCGACAAAGACCACGGGCGCGTAGTTGACCGTCGTCACCTCAACGGGGATGGACGTCGGCATGCAGAAGAGGGGTATCGCGAAGAGAGACCATGCTGCAGAGATATTAGCCAGCGGGGTACACAGGACGCAGCGGCGAGCATGGCTGTGAAATTAGGGTCGGGGGATGTGGGGTTGGGTTGGGTTGGGTCGGACAGGGCACAGGATGACGTGGAGAGCAAAGACGGTATGGAAACGCACCTAGGGCGACAATGTTCAACGGCAGCCCAAACCGCCCGAGGCTGAATCGAGCCCCGCGAACGGCCTTCCGGCCCGTCGCGACGCTGACAGCGATGGGGGCAGCGTACGCAGCTGTGAGGCAGATGATGCAGACGCCCAAGAAAGCGTTCAGGGCGGCAGACGATCCGAAGGAAATGATGGCCAGCAGGATTTGTACGACCATGCTGAGCATCATGGCGTTGAAAGGTACGTTGAGCTTGGGGTGAACGACGCGCCACCAGCGAGAGCCGGGGATGGCACCGTCGCGCGCAAAGGCCCAGGTGCAACGCGAGGCGGACGTGGTGCAGGTGACGCCGCAGAGCAAGCCGAGGACTATGAGGGGCATCAGCAGCGCGATGCCGCCCTTGGGCCCGACGGCCGAGCTGATGATGGTCGGCACGGGCTGGCCGTTGGCGAGGTTGGCGAGCATCTCAATGTCGGGCAGTACGAAGGCGAGCGGGATGAGGAAGGCCAGGCCTAGGAAGATATTGGCGGCAACGGTGGCCACGATGGCCTTGGGCATCTGGGTGGCTGGCTGGCGTACTTCCTCGCACATGCAGATGACCATACCGGTTGTCGACGTGCAGTAACCCGCGTGCAGGAGGCCCACGCAGAAGGACCAGCCGTCGGGCCAGCCGGAGTAAGGCTCGAAGTGACCGAAGACATAAGCACCCGAGTGGCGGCCATTCTTAGCGACGACGAGCACACCTACCGCAATGGCTACCACGCCGCCAAGAGTCCAGATGATAGCGGCAGTCTAAGTGGGGAGGTGAGTCAGCACAAACGGGGCTGGGCGGGGAGACAAGGAGTTGTCCCAGGAGTTGTCCCTGAGGGTTTGCGTGTAAAACTCACATCTAGCAGAGGGAGCCACTTGTTCCCCAGCGACGCCACGAGGTTGCACCCAATGGTTATGCCCAGGAAGATAAGGAAGATCTGATAGTCCGTGGCGTCCCAGATGGGCGTGCCGTCGTCCTTCTCGAAGATATTAACGCAGGCAACGAAGAATTGTGTCGTACCGAAGTTAACGGCCAGCGCGATGGTGATCTGGCCAACAACATACAACCACCCGCAGATCCAGCTTGCGAGGCGGCGCCACGACGCGGGGGCGAGCATAAAGGTCTGGTAGTAGACGCCTTCCCTGACCATCAGCCTCTCTTTCCACTCAAACATGCATGCTCTTCTTCACTGTTTTCACAGTCAGGGAGGGGCGGGGGGGTATGAAGAGGGGACGCCTTACCGCCAGCAGTGGGATAGACACTTGTAATCTCGCCAAGTGAAGCAGCGACACACAGAACGATCAAGCTCACTGCCACCCAGCCCCAGATCATGACGACGGGACCCCCGCCGACGACTGGGTACGTCATGGTGGTGGTCATGCCGTAAGGGACAGCGGCCAAGACAGCCAGCATGAAGGCCACCTGAAGCGTTGACCGATTGCGCGAGAGCTCTGGCTTGTAGCCGAGCGCCTCGAGGACCTGGTCAGCATCCCCGGACGACGACGAGCCGCCGGTGCGGCGCCGGAACGACGCGTCGTCGTCCGTGAGCATGGCGGTTGCCGTGGTCTTGGGGGGTTCGGGGGACGACATAGCTGGATGATGTCTTAGAAAGACGCCAGTCCTGTGGGAGTTGGGGTTCCGCCGCGGGTCGGGAAGAGGAGCGGCGGCTAAGTGGGGGAGGGGGTGCGAGTCGAAAGGCGGGCTTCGTGAGTGTTAAGAGGTGACGCAGAATGTGACACAGGAGGGAGAGGAGTAAAGAAAAGGGAGGACGAGGGTTTGTTCGGAGAAGGAAAGATTGGAACAAGAAGGACTGGAAACGGAGAGAAGAAGAAAAAAAAGGGTGGTAATAAGAAAAGTTAGCGAGAGGCTCCGATCGCCGATAACAGCCCAGTCCCCCTCAGCCGGGGCCGGGGGACCCGCCCCTGCCGCCATGCAAACCTTCAAAGGCGGGTCCGCTGAGCACGCCCCACCAGCAACATCTTTCCCCTTCTCTCTGTTGCCAATCTCATCCCGGAAATTCTGCTGACGCGAACCAGAACCAGACTAGGGCCGTGCGGAGTGGTAGGCCTGGGGCCCCCTTCGAGGCTAGCCTCGCCAATCCGCCTCTGGGCCTGGGAACCCGCCAGGTGGTCCTTGAGGGGGCTTTTTGTCTGTGGTCCCTGCGAACGGCGCTGTTCGATTGGGCATAGCGGGGCGCGCTGGGATTTTAGTGCGGAACTGGCAGACGGTGACGTCGGCGCGCCAAGAAAGGATTTACGTGGGATTAGGGGTCCAGGGCGGTGGGTGAGGCCCGAGAGAAGGGTACCAGGGGCGCCAAGAGCCGAACACGGAGCCGACTAGTAGCACCTGTCTCCAGTTGTTCGGCGCATGCCATTGGAGCGCTCGGTCGCTGCCAGCTGGCCTCTATCCGACAAGTCCATGAGGGGCTCGACCTCCGGTGAGCACACGCGATCGCAGGAGAACACGTGACCAATATTTCTCCTGCTTCAGTTGCCAAGGCCAAACTTCGACCGTCGGCAACTGACCACGAAATACAACCGCACCAAGCACCCACTTAACCGTTCACGAAAGGCCAGAAAGTCTGTCTACTAAGACGAGGTGGTGATTCATATGCTATTGGTTTCTGGATGTTGGTCTTCTCTCTTCCTCCCGCTTTATACGCTTTTTACCTCGTGCAAGCCTATGGTTTCAACGCGACTCGTGCCCGTAGCCATGTGTCTCAAATCATCATCCATGTAAAGAGTAATATTGATCGGTGGGGGGTGTTTTAGCGTCCCTCTCTCTGTCCATGGCTCCAGGCGTTGGCCCCACTGCCCAAACGGCCCATTCAAGGACGAGGAGAACGGGACAGCATCCTCGGTAGAAAAACATTTTCGCCCATTTACCAAATTCCACGACACATTGGTATTACTAACGGGTTTTGCTCGCAACAAATCCCTTCCGCTTCCGCCCGGGCCGAGCTGAACCACTTGGCCAATTCCAATTTCTTGTTGTCATTAGCGTCTCACAGCTACAATGCAGGCTCTCTACCATCTGCTGATCAAAGTAATTTCCCCCCTTTCCCACTGAAAATCATCCGGCACAGTGGTCACGTTCCCCAAATACCAAGCCGTCGCTCTTACTCTGGCAATCCCGAAAGATGGCGAGCTGAACCAGGCGGGGTCTGATCGGGTAAAGTTTACCGCACGTCATTCTTGGCATATTGATTAGCGATGAACACCGATTCAATGCTTTGCGGAAACACCACCCAATGAGACAAGCATAATTGTGCGGTCTGCACCGGCCGCCCGCTCCATGGAGCATGTGGCAGACCCAAGGAAGACCCGATGGCTGGGACCGTGAAGCAATTCCGCTCAGAGCGATTAATGGTCGTCAATGAATCGGCCATCGTGGCGTAAGATGCGCCTAGGGGCAACCCTCTACTGAAAGCAAGCTTTTGCCCTGCCGTCTTTGTATCCTTATGATGCCAAATGTGTCTTCGGACTTTGTTAGATGCCGCATGAGATCGTAATTTCAGTTGTTCAAATACGTCGCTTAGAGAGCTCTTCGAACACCTCGAATCATTCAAGGTGCGCTCAGATGCTACGGCCAATGCTTAGTGGATAAGATCGAATCCTTCAGCCGTGTAAACATCGCCAGATGGGTCAGATAGCACCCGTAATAAGAGCAACGAAAAGGAACGTTTAGGCTTTTTCATTGGTTCCAGGCCTTTATACTGTCTTTCTAGTAAACAAACCTCGTTAGGATTTATCACGTGCAAGGGACGTTCGGCGGATGTGGCGCCGGGGACAGTGTCTGGGGTGAACGGGAACGGGCCATGGCATCTCGGCCCCAGGGAGAATCTCGTGGCTTCTTGGCGGTGGCTTTGCCGGGGTTTTCGAGTTGAGGGAGGCGAAAGGTGGGCCATAACTCTGTTGTGAGTGTGTTCCTCTATTTTGTCAAGGAATAAGCCCCAATCATCGATATAAGCATTCTTACCCTTCTGATATTCTTCCGCTGCCGGCAAGATCAACCAGGTGCTGTGAAGCTCCATCCCGTCAGCGACTTCGAATCCCCGCGAGGAGGACGTCCAAATGCTTTCAAAGGATACAATCTCGCCGAACCCTCTTTCCGGCTATGTAGCGGAACATGGGCGTCGCTAAAAAGCACTTCTCCTGTCTTATCCCCAACTATCTCATCCTTGGTTACCATCTGCGCGTCTCATGCGTCATGCCACATGGCAACTAACACAAATCAAAATCCCATCATCTGCGTCGCGGCGGGAGCCGGCATCGGCCCGTTCCGAGGCTTCATAAAGAAGCTCTCCACACAGCTTGCCACGGGCCGGACCCTGGCGCCCGTGCTGCTGTTGTTTGGCTGCTGCATGCAGGGCGGACAACTTGTACCGCGAAGAGTTTTACGAGTACGAGAAACAACGCACGGTGCTCTTAAGAGGGTTTATTCCCGCGAGAGAGGCGAGGAGGTGGCTGTTTGCAAGTATGTCCAACGCGGGCTGTTGAAAAAGAGGAACGAACTCGGCGAGATTTGTCATTATATACCGTGGTATGCTAACATGTCGATTAAGATATTGACAAACACCAAGCCAGAACGCAAGGCCGGTTCTTGCTGCTCTTGCTGCATAAGAAACCGGGATTTAGACCGTCTAGTTTCTCCGATAACGTTGCTGATCCGGCCTTGTGCCACCGCTCGGCCAAGCCGATGATGGTTCTCTTGCCTGATCCACTTACTTTAACAAGGGCCATTACTCTGCCTTACTCTGCCCGCAGAAATATGCAAGTGCAAGTCCCGCACACGGCTTTAGAAATCTCACATCTTATAATATAATTCAAGGCTCTCTACGACCGCATGATTCCCTAACCCAGACAATGTCGTAGCTGAGGCTTCAAATACTAGTGTTGCCTAAATCGGTAGTGGAATTTAAGGACACACATGCTTGGCATAGGTCGTCCATCTGGTCGTTATCAGGGTTGCTAACTAGGATTTGATTAAGTGTCGCCCTGACCTTCGCCTGAATCGTGAACCTAGATTTCGTAGGAACACGTTTATGTATGCCACGAACCAGTACGATGCCCCGTTTTCGTCGTGAAGCCTCCTTGGTAGCTTCCGTGGTGTTTTTCAAAGGTGCCTTATCTTCTCTTTCTACGCGCTTCATTCCCGCTGTGTCTCGTTCCGGTGATTCAGGAGTGGGACTTCTGCCTGGGTAGCCAAACGGCTCCTAGTGCTTCGGCGTAGGGGCATCCACTGTTGTTGCAAGATATTGCTCCGGTGGCTCGTCGCAGGGCCACCAATATCCATAGAAACACGGACAGAGGACATGTCCGGGCGGCAAGGGTGGCTAAGCAAAGAGTTGTTGGCCATGAGCCAAGGCCTTCAGCATATTTCATCTTCTCGGGCTCACAAGGTAATTGTGGCGCTTCCCGAGTTGGTGGCTTACCATCAAAACCCTCGCCTGTCTCCGAGTAGTGAAAATCGCCAGGCGGTTATAGGACTGCGGTCCGCCGAACCACTCTTGGCCCTCCTGTCATAGCATGTTGTAAACCATACGCAGTATCAGACTATGAGGTCTCAAACAGATTGCGACTTGACGACCTTCCTCGTCCAGATCCTCTCTTGGCATTTTTCACCAATTCGCGAGTGCTTGGCGTCGCCACTCTTCCCATGGCGCGCCGCCTTATCCGAAATTGCCTCTTCGCTGGAAGAATTGAAAACCACCGCATGATGCTACCAAAAGTAGAATCAAACGTCGAATTCTGTTCCCGGGCCCTTTATGTGCTCCCTAAGACGGGAGTGGCGGTTCCCATCACCAGAAGGTACTAAGGAGCCCAATACCTCCCTAGCATCTATAAACAATACCAGGGGAACAAGAAAAACATGTCGCGCCTACTACGACTGGGTGCAGCCCTGCTCCTAGCGGCCAGCGCCACTGCGCAGGGGACTAGCTCTCATTTCGAGCTCGACTATCTTCCCGCGCAACGAGACCTACGCCATATCTGACGCCTTCCCGTTAGCCTTGGCCATCCAAAACATCACCTCCGTGCGCTCGCTTGGCACCTGGTTCATCAACTGGGGCATCATGGCCCTCGAGGATGGCTCGGTCGATAGAGGAGCCAGCCGCGACTCCGGTGTGATAGTCCAGAACGACACAATGGACATGGGAGACTACGCCCTCCTTGTCGACTACACGGATGTCACATAATGGATCGATAGGAAGGACCCCGGGGACGTGTACGCGCTAAAGTGGTACCTAGGCTGGCCCAACCTCAGCCACGAGTGCGGGTGGGTTGGCAGCCCGGCCAGGGGAGAGATACAGTTCTCGGTAGAGACGCCCAGAGAGCAGGCGCAGAGCGGACTCGGGATTGAGCCTGAAGCGGCGAGCGCCGGGGAGTGTCCTGTCCTCTCTACGGTGGTGGAAATTCGGCCGGGCACGGTGAATGAGACGTGTCCTGATATTTTGAGTGACGAGGAGACTGCGATTGAAGGGACGCCCTGCGAGATTGTGATGGACGACGAGCTTGTTGAGAGTATCAAGAGCGAAGTGGAAAGGTTGATTGGACCTACGGAAGTACTGGACGAGGACTCCAGTGACGATGAGGACGAGGAGGACGGCGCTCGTTCTCTCAACCCCCCTGCAGGAGCTTCCTTCGCCGCTGTTTGCGCGCTTGGATATATTGCATATAACTACATATTTGTAGAGATAGCGGTATTGTGCTGTAGCATAAAATTAATATTAAAGTATCAGAAGTGCTGGGGATTAACTAGGCCTAGGACATTCTTATAGATACCCGTCGTTGTATGTTTACCTTTCTCGACATCGTCCTGTACCTTTGGGGACACATACATCCCCGTGTAGTATTCACTCCACCTGGAACTGAGTGTCCCCCAATCTGCTACACCTCCCGTGTGGTGCCGTCAGAACATTGGGGAATTGTCGATCTCCCTCTATGGACTCGAGGCACAGAATATGTTCTCTGCTATGTCCCAGGTCTTTGGGCATAACACGTTCCAGAATCAAACTGTCCCGGCGGTAGCGGGAGCGACGGAGTCGTGTGCGCTCCCCGCCCTACGGAGGAATCCCCATGAATAATAAGCAGGGACATGAGCCACGGCCACCCTCTAATTGGAGTAGGCTCTTTTCAGAGGTATTCCTTTTCCGGTCCATCATCGTATGGGAAAACCTTGGGTACATTGGGAATCTTCGTATTTTAGGAAATGAAGAGACTAGCAAATTCGTAGCAACATTGGCATTAGTGCGATCATTCCGACTCCTCCGCGAACTCGTCTCTCCATCCTACTAATGCGGCCACAGACTAGGCAGTTGATAGGGTATACACTTAGTGCGAGACCTCCTCAACCTCCTTTGGCGTACGCTCCTCCAGGCCAACTTGGCGGTCCTTGCGCCTGCGGAACACAAACCAGGCAATCAAACCGACAACCGACAGCGAGCCAACGATGGTACCGACGGCAACACCGGCTGTGGCACCTTTAGACAGACCGCCACCGCCGCTGGAGGAGCTCACCTGGGCGTCGGCGTCGTCCTTGTCATCATCTCCACTGGGGCTCGGCGTCGGGAGGCCAAACTCCTCGGTCGTGACGTTGAAGCAGGGGGTCTGAATGTCGAAGTCGGCCGCCTCGACGAAGGTCTGAATTGTAGTCGAGGTTAGAACGTCCCGGATCATTTCGTATAGCAGGGAGAAGGTCTTACGATATCGGCACAGGCATAAAATTTCTCCCTCTCGGCATTATCGTCACCGTCCTGGTAGTTGGCCCAGTACTGGAGCTGGATGGTAGCGTCGGTGCCGGCGGACACGTCGGGGATGTTCCTCAGCTTGTAGCACTGGTGGCCTGGCTCGACCTCGGCGATGTTCTGGACGACCTGGGCCTGGAAGTCGCTAGCGGCATCGGGGTCTAGGATAGGGTTAGCGGCAGCGAGTGTTGGGAAGTACGATCGGAAGACAGACCATCATCGACCGCGATGTAGAAGGCGACGTTGTAGGCGTCCTCGGCAATCGAGAGGGATATAGACCCCTGGCCTATGGTTAAATGTTAGTACTTCCTCTGAGTAGCTTTGAAGAACAGGCGTCATACTGATAGGAAACTTGGTCCGCTCTGTGACACCCTCGTTGCTCCCGCAGGGCGCCGTGTTGTCGGCATCCTCGCTCCACTCTCGGCTCGAGGGCCAAAGGAAGTCGACCGGACCCATGGAGGTACCAAGCGCGTCCTGGCCGTGGACCTCGTCGGCAGCCATAGCGGCCGAGGAGAGAGCCAGGGCAGTGAAAAGAGTCGTGGAACGCATTTTGGAGAGGAGAGCGATCGTGTTTGCTCGCCTGAGGGATTATGCGGGCGGGACGGGAGGCGGGGGTTGAGGACCTGTTGGTTGTACGTGTGGCGGGAAGTCGTGCTTATATGGGATGCAGGCCAGATACCAAGGCCGAGGGATGAGGGAAACACGCGAGGAGCGGAGCAAGAGGTGGGTTGGGGAGTGGGGAAGAGGGCCTTCCGAATGGGATACGCTGGATAACGTCAAAAGGGCGCACAGCGGTCTTGGCCTCCAAGATGTCATCGAAAGAACCAGAAGGCCAAGAGGGACTTTGCGTCAGCGCGGGCGTACAATACCATATACCAGAGGGTTGGCATATCCGGATGTGGTGAAGCGGTGTGCGGCGTGATTGGAGGGCGGCCCCTCCCACGGGAAAATGAGCTCGACCGGCAGATCGTGTGGTGGCCGGGTCAGACAATCGTCCCGTCTTGTGCTCCTCCGCAGCCGGCGCGTACCGGATCGGCAGCGCAACGGCGTCTCGTACAGTGGAGTACAGCGGGTTTGACAGCGCGCTATGTCGGACTTGGTTTACAGTAAGGTAGAATGCGCGTAAACCCCGTGGAAAACACGCCTCCCAGCCGTCATGAGTGAATTTTTTTGTCCAGAACGCCACGACGGGAAAGCTCCTTCCGGACCGTACGACTCAGTTTAATGGGACTATTGAAAACACACCAACTGGCGAAGGAGGAGGGAAGAGGCCCCAATACGGTGACCCCGGCTCCAGGTCCTAGTTCCGACTGGAAAGCCGCCTGCCAAGTCTGATTTATTGTCTGCCAACCCTGTCTCTCCCAACCAGTAGGATCCCGCTAGCGACTCTTGGAAACCTCAAACGGGGTGCCCCGCAGTGAGATTGATCTTATCAGATCATCAGATAAAAATTCTCGCTCACCATTGGGCGGGAGGCCCACATTCCAGGCCGTTCGTTGACTTCGGATATCCAGACAGAACCCCACTCCGCTGCATATTGCCCTCACACCTTCACACCTCCCTGGGCGCCGAGCCCGATTATCGGCCTGGATGTGCATGCGTTTTCGCTCTCGATGGGATACTGGGAAAGGGAAGGTGAGGTGAGGTGACACTTTGAGGAAGTGCCACGAAATTAATTAACCGAAGCCCCTTGGCCCGGATTGGGCCGTGTAATGCGCAGGAACCCCCGGGACCGCGTGGGATCAGACCGCTTGCACAAGTGTTCTCCTCTTATAAGCTCGCGTTCTCTCCCTTCGTTGCGCAACTCTGTCCCCCACTCCACAACATTGGCTCCTCACTCTCGTCAACGCCGAGTAATTTCTAATCGCCTCCATTCACTCGTTTTTAAATCCTTGAGTCGGATTAGACGCTACCGCAACTATGAAGTTCACCCAGTGCCTCCTTGCCGTGTTCACAGCCACCGCCGCGACTGCTTCCCCCACCGATGACGGCGAGCTTTTCTCGGTCCTCCTGAAGCGCCAGGAGCCGGGAACCCCCGCCTACAACTGCCACGACAACTGTGGTACGCCCCCTCCCCCATCCATTCACACCTTCCCCATTCAGTAACACCCTCTGCTCCCGCAGGCCAAGCCATCATCCAGGCCCGTGAGGGTGGCGATGGCGTCTGTGACAACGCCGGCTTCGTGTCCAACTACAACAATTGCCTGCAGTGCGCTGGCCCGGACAACGCCAACATCTGGCAGTACTACGGTAACTCGCTCTCGGCCGCCGGCGAGGGGTGCGGCTTCGACACGGAGCCGCTGGACGGCGAGCAGGACGACGTTGGCCCGGCTACCCCGGCCGACTCGGATGATGGTGACGATAATGGGAATGATGGTGATGGCGCCGGCAATGACGATAACTCCGACGACAGCTCGCCTACGGCGACCGACGATGTCTCTCCTTCAGAGACGTCGCCTCCCGACGCGAATCCCACTGACGATGACGACGCGTCGGATAGTAAGTCCATCAGCCTCATTGTGGTCCTTCTCGAGAAATGTACTGATATCGTGTAGGCGACGATGGCGACAGCCCCTCTGGGAGCGGCGATGGGTCAGAGGAGCCCACCTCCGGCGATGACGCCGAGTCTTCCTCCCCCTCCGTGAGTAACCCCAATTCCATCTTCCAAACCAAGTAATGAAAGAAAATCCTGACGAAACAAGAGTTCGACTGACATCCCCGAGACCGACGCTGCTGGTGCTCTCAAGGCGGGCTTCGTGGGCATCGCCGTGGCGGCTGCCTGCGCCGGCGGGCTCCTCATGTAAAGAGCCATAACGGATATGAGGTGAAACGCCTGTCTCCGCATGAGCAGTGCTTGTACGAGTTAGATTCTTGGGTCTCAGGCTGCAGGGTGGTCCCTTTCGGCCATCTGACACCATCACGTTGCTAGGCACGTCACAGTGGAGGAATACGGAACCCGTCAATCCTGAAACACCTTCCTGTTTAGGGTACTGGAATATTAGTAGTAGTAGTATGGAGCATGAATCACAGGAGCATCCTTATGCAGATGTCGAGCGCAGATAACCCTTTTTATAGTTCGTTCCAAAATATGAAGTGCGACCTGCTGCTTCTAGCCGTGTTTAAGTCAAAGCGAAAGTACCAAGGTTTCTTGTCTCTTTATGGAAGTTTCATAAAGATATCTAGTAATGCCTCATACCCGACACTCCCCAGGCCCGTAACAGCGTCCCATCCCTCCGCCGCCCTGAACGCCGGCTCTGCCTGACATCCCGCATTGACCCCCTCCGTAATATCATTCATGGAATCCGCATTCTCGTATAGAACAGGGTTGATGAACCCGACCGTCCTCTTCCCCACCTTTAGCCGCTCGCTGTTGATCATAGCGATCATGGAGGCGAAGACCGGGGCAGAGGCAGAGGTCCCCGCCGCGGTGGTGATTTGCTCATGGAGGGCCATTAGGTAGGCATGAGAGAGGAGAGATACGTCGGGGAAGCCTCTTCCCGCGGCGTTGTAATGGTCCTGCGGCTCTCTTAGATGCCCCTCTTCACTTTCTTTGTAGGATGCCACTGCCCGCTGCTGGTACTCCGGAGCCTTGAACACGTTGCTGAACCCGCCTCCTGACGACACTCTTATCCCTCTCATGACCTGATCCCACGCCGTCTCATTCCCGCTCTCAGCCCTCCACCTCAGCGAGGAGGTGTCTGCAGTTTCGTTTCCTTGTGCGTGTGCCCTCATCTGGGTGCCACCAACAGTCGTCACCCACGGACATGACGAGGGGAAGCTAGCGCTAAAGTGGCCGTTTGTGCTATTTGAGAGCCCCGTGGTAGGGTCGATGCAGGTACCGGGAGAGTGTCCGCTCATCGGGCCGTAGTCGCCGCTGGCTACCACGATGGTGGTGCCCATTAGGCCTAGTTTGAGGAACTCCAGGCATTGTCGTTCGATGTATTCTGGCGGGTAGTTGGCCTCGGAGTCTCCGTAGGTAATTGAGAGAACCTTCGGCGGAGTCAAATTCCCGCAGTCTGCGCTCTTGTTCCACCCATCCCGTTCCGTATTCGGGTATGTAAAGTCCAGCTCCGGGTCAACCTGATCGCAATAAAATCTATCAAAAGCCGCCAGCATATTATTCACATTCCCACCGTACATATCTCCGACCTGGATATTGGTAACCTCCATCGGGTCCGTCAGCGACAGCGCGTACTGGAAGTTTAGGTTCGTCTCAAGGTTCAGCGGCGACACCTTCCACTCCGTCTGCATGTACCCGCCGTTCACCTTGTCGACTATTGGTCGGCGGCCGATGAGGGAGGGCTGGAAGGTAGAGAAGAAGAGGTCCAGGTCTTCTTCAAGCCAGGTCACGCCGGCCGGGTGGTAGATCCCGAAGGTACTATTTGGGTGGGGTTCGGATGCTTGGGGGATGCCGTAGAGCAATCGAAGGCAGGAGGGAGCTGTGTAGACGTCGCAGTTGACTTTTGCGCCTTCATCCTCGTCTTCTCGGATGCGGATGTTGGGCGGTGCAACATTTCGAATGCTCGCCCTCCGCACTTCGAGGCCATTTTCTGAGTTGCCAGGCCCCGAGGCTGTGATAAAGTCGACAATTTCATCCAGGGACTCCGGGATGTGGTAGTCCTCAGACGTTACAATGCCTTCTCCCGACGTGCTGCGAGAGTATCTGTGGAAGCTGGTCTGGAGCAGCGAGCCTGCCTCTTCAACGGTGGATCTAACTAGCAAGTGGCCCCGACTAGTGTGTTGAGACATCTGAGAGGCCGCGATACCGGAATCATTGAGCCACTTTCTGACAGAGTGTACATGTTCCGCCGAAGGAGCAAAGTGTCTCACTACGTCGCGCGGACTCCAGTGACGTCCGTAATTGGCAGAACCTGGATTGGACAAGTCTTCCAGGGCAGAAATAGCATTTTCGGCGGTGGGCTGTCGAATGGCTATGTGGATGATGATCGGGGAGTTGCCATGTGCCTCTTGGTCTCTCTTCCAATGTCTCGTCGCCTCATGTGTGAGCTGGCGCTTCCGTATTAGATTTCCCTCACCGCTCACAAATGTCAGGGTATGGAAAAGCCATATTAACAAACAGAGAAGAGCCATGTTGGATAAGGTATTTGGGCCTGGTCCTGGGAGGATATCGCAACGAACACCGTGGGGGCCTATTCATTTATGCTCGCTCCTCCCGGAGTGGCCGGATATACCGCGAGGTGTTTCTCACCCGTATACTGATATTGCCAACTTGAGTTTGCCCTGAACTCTGCAACATCCACCTTGCCGAGAATAATGATTGCAGGTGTTTCCCCGGTCTTACGATTTCTATGTTGAATCGCGAACCATGGGCGAGATGCAACGTAAAACGAGCTCTCGTCACAAAAACTTCATGGCAAGGCGTCTTCACCTTTCGTCCACCTGCAATCTCGACGCCAAGCATAACCAAAATATATATTTGGCGAATCTTACGATATTACGCTAGCCGATAGGACCTTGGCGATACGCATCATGCCTTCTATGATAAGCCGGGCATTCTGGCCCCGCAGCGCCGAGCTCAGCCGCGTCTATTTCAGGAACCTTGATAGAGCAATGGGTCACCCTCGGTAGGATCGATCTATCACATATTCATCGTCTTCCCCAGTAGTCGTACCCAATCGGAGTATTTGCAGTGCCTAACGCGCGCGTGTGGCTATTAGTAATCGCCCTGACCTCCAGCTGCGCCGGGTGTCAACTTCACGATGCCACGTTATGGAGGGTTGTCGTGGGTATGTTGAGCTGAAGGAGGATCTAGGCTGAATTAAATTAATTTGACCGATTAAGCTTTTTTTTCTTTTTCTGGCTGCATTTGTTGAGCTTTGCAATGACGGCCCGTCACGGTACCCGTCGTCAATTTCTACCTGCACTTGTGGACTCTGTCCCTACCGAAGCGCTCCTTACAGCTTGCGCTTGAAGACCACGCCTGATGGTCGGCTTACAACGCAGACGTAAGATGGGAATGTGCTCCCAGGTGTCTGATTTGCGATGTCAGAATGACAGGGCTTAGTCTTGGCCGACAAGAGATCCAGGCCGAGATATATTAATTCTCGCACCTCGAGATACGACAGGCTTGTTCTTGGCAGCATTGTGCGGGCTTTACGACGACAGAATTGTGCCGATCTGACGATACTAACTATGGTCAGTAGGCGTACGCGTTATGCTGGAGGTGCTGAACCGGGTAGTAATGAGTTAAGGCGATGGACCGCCTCTATTCCCAGAGCCAAACGCACAGAGCGAAGCCTTGAGTGTCGAGAGGCCGCTGTGTCCAAAGAAAAAGTATTTAAGACGGGCAAGAACCTCCATGATTGTTTCCTCATCTACCAAGCAGCAAGCCAACCTCCTCAGCGCACAAGAACTAAAGTCATATTTAGCCCTAAAAGCATCGCTACATCCTCGAAAATGCATTTCTCTACTCTCGCGACCCTCCTCGCCGCTACCACGGCCGCCATCGCCGCCCCAAACTCCCACGAGGCTCGCGTAAGTAGCTCGCCCGCTCCCCCTCTAAAAAAAAAAAAAAAAGAGAAGTCTGTTATACGGTTCGTAGCGATAAAACTAACCTCTACTCAGGACGTTCACCCAGTAATCCTCACGCCCGGATTACATTCTTTACTCAAGAATCAGAAGACTAACCGGTGACAGCGTGACTGCATTAGCATCTGCAACCGCACAGCCCCCCACCCAATCGCCCGCGGTCTTTGCATCGCCGCGTGCCTGTCAATGGCCGAGGCGGGTGAGTCGGTCGAGGTGATCGAGGGCGCACTTGGCTTTGGCTTTGACGGGGAGGAGGAGACGGACGCGGAGTAAGGGGTTTTCGGAAATAAGAATAGTGTCGGCGCCGATTGTCCGTGGGTGGTTTGGCTGTGTTTACGGTGAAGATTTCGAAGGTCCCGGGGATCGGATCCGGATTCCTCCGTAGGCTGTCCTCGGTTTCGCAGTTCCTTACCTTACTTGTCTGTCGTTATCGGTGGTCGGGGGCTTCCAGAGCTCCGACGTGGTACAAGAAATATGGATTTCCAAGTCTACATGGGTTGATATCCCGGCGTGACGCATAATCATTCAATCCGCCGAACGTGAATTGGTGAAATTGGCGACTTCTCCCAAATTGGCAACGTGGCGTGCGTGCCGCTTGGCATGTTTTCCGTCATGGTGCGACTCTGCACAGGAAGTCACCGAAATTTGGGGGAATCCTGTGCATCGAAACACTTGCAATCCAGGCCTCAAACCAATCCTTCAATTGCCCCCGGAAATAATCCTGCAGAAGAGAGTATATCTGACGAAGGATGGAGACATAAATTGAATATTTAACCTCCCATTTCCTGCCGGTAACCGGGTATCTCACAACATATCAAATCCAAAATTCAACTTATCCAATCATCTCATCCCACAGCCCAACGCCTTCCAACGAACTCACATTCTTCCAAACACCACCAAGATGACCATCGCCCATACCGGAATCATCGTCCCGAAGGCCAAGGTCGGCGAGGTTGTAGCTTGGTACCTGAAGGCCCTCGAGCCCCTCGGCTACAAGCAGATTGTCGACCACTACGGCGTCGCCATCGGCCTGGGCGACAAGGAGTACGAGGCTGATTTTTGGGTCATCGGCCGGGACATCTCCGAAAACGTGACTTCCCACCATGCGTTTGCAGCTCGCGGTAAGTTTGCTCAGCCTTCGAGACTTGTGTGCAAATTGCTAACACCACACACAGACCAGGCGACTGTGCAGGCTTTCTACAAGGCCGCAATCGACGCTGGAGCCAAGGACAACGGACCTCCCGGGCCCCGGCCGCAGTACCACGCCGGCTACTATGCGGCCTTTGTCATTGACCCGGCGGGCAACAATATCGAGGCGTTGTACAACGGGCCCCCTCAGTAATCATGGATAACAATATAACTTTTTTTTATGTTGGATGTTGGCAACGGCGGGGCATTCGGAGCGGAGTTATCGAGTGGGGTGAGACCGGCGAATAGCAGCATTGCGTTGATGGTGGTTCGAAGGCAAGTTGTTAACTTTCTTTATTGGCACTTGAGTGGGATTTATTCCCGTTTTTATTTCGTTTGGCGTCGAATATACTGCATACTTGCTCTTCGTATTAGTGCATTAACACACACGTTTAAAACTGTAATCGGAGGCTCTTCCGGTTTGGAGGAAGCCTTGTTAGCCAGCACTCTGCCGAGACCGAACCTTAGGCCTGAAGATACCATTGGCAGACCCTCCCTTATAATTTGATATAAAGGTAAAGATATAGAGTAGTATCCCAGGGGCATTCAAGCCAGAGCTTCCGAAGCCTCACGACCTGACGTAGCTTCTCTGGAGACATCCCATTCGAGTTTAACTCCATACAAAGGAAGGCAATGCAAATTCTTTGCGCATTCTCATGCTTGTAAGGCATACTTTCATGTGATATTTCGTACTCGAATCCTGGGGAGTGCGTTTGTTATGAAAGGGTCATAGTTCTTGCATGCCTGTAGGCCTAGGGGCTTAAGCAGAGTAGAAAGTGAGAATAATGAAGAAAAAAGGTCAAAACAAAGCCGTGGGATACTTAGTGCAGATTGTTGCACCTGCTGTCCAATTTGTGTGCAAGCTCCTAGAAGCTTTGTTGGATGTGTTCGTTGTACCAGCAGCGTGGACTACCAGGTTCAATCTTGAAGTAGGCACTCAACCTCTCTGTCCCTTGGCTCGCGATTGTAGAGCTCTAGGACGTGTCGTTGCCTTGCCCGTCCTAACAGCTATCGTGGCGTACCAGTTTGGGTGGGCTGCAAGTAATGTGGTGGGCTTGATTAGTGGGGTGCGGAGTTCGATTGGGCCAAGTGCTGAAAGCGACCTGAGGCCCATTACAATGAACTCGTACAGGGGAATACCATTTTCAAGCACCATTGCCTCTTCTCGTCACGATTATGTAACAGTCCAATGCAAGGGGGCTCCCACTAGATTCGCGGGTCCGCGAGTATTATGTAAGCGCATTGTTGACGTAATCACAACGACCACACACGCGGGCCGGCCCGGCCTCGCTCAAACGGAATATCACAAGCGCCGATATCAGCGCCAGCCGATAGCATGGCCACGTTCCCAGACAACTGCCTCCCTCTAGAGGCTATATACAAGTCTCGAGAAGCCTTATTCTGATCAATCAATTCGTAGGCTGCTATTAGAGGCTACGCCTTTATAACCAGGAAGTCGACAAGAGAAAAGAGCAGGAGGGTTACAGTTACCTATACATATAACTGAGCTTACCAGCCACCTACAAGTACAATCGAGCGCCAGAGGAAGACAACTACTCAAGGGACTAGCTATTAATTTTCTATTATAGCTAAAGAGTTATCTACTGGTAGCTGGTCTCTAAGGCATCGACCTAACCAGCGCTTCTCTATACATAACTACAAGCCAAGCCAAGACCTATCTGCCTATCCAGTTCATTAACAGCTATCTAGAGGTACTTCATAACTTATAAGCCTTTCAAGAGCTGGCATCTTACTAAAGGAGATTCAGACACTTATATAAAAGAGCAGCTTGCTAGTAATATATTAAGATATCTATAACTGCATTGCTAATATACATTAAGATGCTTACAAAGGCCAGAGCCCTATTCATATACTAGCCAACTAACTTGATAAGGAGGGCTTTTAGAGCTGAATATAATTTACATAAGATAGCCAGGTTATAGCAGTCCTTTTTACATATCCTAACTCTCTTACCTATCTTTAAGCCTATCCTGAGCTCCTCTTTCTTAACTGTATATATAAGATAAATAAGTATAGTATATCTCTCCTTAATATAATTAGTATTAATATAGCCTAATAATCCTTTTGTATTATATTTATATTTCTGAGCAGTAAGGGAGAAGAAGATTATACTTAGGCCCTTAAGTAACTGAAGTTACTTTATAAGCAATATAGCTCTACCCTCCTGTCTGTTATTCTAACAGATCGCTGTCTTATAGCTATAAATACAGCTTTAGCTATCTTTCCCTCTACTATAATACTCCTCTGCCTTTAGTATATAAATAAGGCAGTCCTTACTTAATATTAGCTAGTATTCCTAGAAGCTAAGAAATAGAAGGAGTTTTATAAGTTCTGGTATTTAATTATCAGCTTACTAACTAAAGAGGTATATACTAAATATATTACTAAGTTTGAACAGTAATATATTCCTGATTACCTTAAGCAAGTTAGATATATTAAGACAATATAGCTTATCCTATATAAGAAGAGGCTTATTAAAGCCTAGGTTAACCAGTCTACTCACTTTAGCAATACAGTAACCTTATAGGTAGAAGGAATCCATGCACTCCTTAAGTCATACTTAAAGAGATCAATATTTAATCTTTTTAATACCTAGAAGGCTATTTAACTTGCCCTTCTTAATCAGCTTTCAGAGCTAAAATTAAACTAAGCAAAACAACAGATTCAAACACCTCTTAAGCTCTCTGGCACCTTATATAGAGTAGTACATAGCTAGGTATTATATAAGGTGCTAAGGAAGGTAGAGGAGCAGCAGAGATTACTTACAAAGACAGACCCCTCTCTATCCCTTACTTATACAGGCACCTTCTCTTAAGTCTATAGGCTCCCTTGCTTATATATATTAGACGCTCGTCAAGGCAAAGCCCTTCTACTTAATCACTTCTACTTACACTGGTATTTAAGACATAACAGATCCCTGCAGTTACTCCTTAAGCCTTACCAGCTTATTAAGCTAATTTAAGCTCGATCATCTCTTCTAAGGTCAAGTACAAAGCAGGAGGCCAGTCAGTTTAAAGTAGTCGAAGCCCAGGTGGCCCGGCGCAAGGCCCTAAGTCAATGCACTAAGTGCTACGCAATTGGCTATACAAGGACCTCAAGGGCATGTCCTCTGCAGTATTCAGATGTATTATAGTTACCTATAGTAGTTTCGTCTATTATCATGCCTAGCTTGCCCTCCTGGAGGTGGCCATGCCATCGGCTGGCGCTGATATCGGCGCTTGTGATATTCCGTTTGAGCGAGGCCGGGCCGGCCCGCATGTGTGGTCGTTGTGATTACGTCAACAATGCGCTTACATAATACTCGCGGACCCGCGAATCTAGTGGGAGCCATGCAAGGGTGGGGAGCTTGACCCTTATTAAGCTTTACTGTGCATTTCAGCTGGGCCAGCAGCCCTCCCATTGGGCCGTGCTCGGTTGCTGATTATGGAGCGATGACATGGCGGGGTATTGTGGGCCTCTGAATGACGCCCAGAAAAGAAATGACGATTACTCCATCATTAGGACACACTTAGGAATCGACAACTTAAGCGCAGCACGGGAAATTCCGGGTCTACACTAGCCGACTAGAACCAATCTATTGCCCTGCCACCAGCTTGTCATTGGTCAATTGTTCCTCCCTTCCCCAAGCTTCTAAGCAATGACCGAGGCCGACAAAGCAAGTTTAGACTATGATGTCTCTCAGCTCCACAATTCAGCCATCGCAGGGAGACAGACGTGTGGGCAGCCTACACACATAAATACCAAGCGGCCACCTGAGTTCCCCTAACTCCCCTCTCACCACCAAGCCCAACTAAGCGTACACAAACTACTAACCAGCCTTTCCATCACACGAGAATAACCCCTCGCTCCAAAAACCGTCAACATGGTCCAGGAAATCCCGAAGGCAGAGAGCCTCTCTGACCTCTTCAGCCTCAAGGGCAAGGTCGTCGCCATCACGGGTGCCTCGGGCCCGCGCGGCATGGGCATTGAGGCCGCCCGTGGCTGCGCCGAGATGGGCGCCAGCATCGCCCTCACCTACGCCTCGCGCAAGGAGGGCGCAGAGAAGAACGCCAAGGAGCTAGGCGAGAAGTACGGCGTCCAGGTCAAAGTGTACAAGCTCGACATGTCGACCTTTGAGAGTGTGCAAACCTTTGTGAGTGACGTCATCAAGGACTTTGGGCAAATTGACGGCTTCATCGCCAAGTAAGTTCCCTTCATCCTCTTAATACCTTAGGAGCCGAGAGGTTAAGTATGAGGGCGGTGCTGATTGGGAAAATAGCGCTGGTGCCACCGCCGATGGCGGCCTCCTCGAGAGCTCCAAGGAGGCCTGGGACAAAGTCATCCATGTCGACCTCAACGGCACCGCCTACTGCGCGAAGGCCGTGGGCGAGCACTTCAAGAAGCGCGGCAAGGGCTCTTTCGTCATCACCGCCTCTATGTCGGGCCACATCGTCAACTTCCCGCAGGAGCAGGCCTCCTACAACGTCGCAAAGGCCGGCTGCATTCACCTCGCTAAGTCGCTCGCCAACGAGTGGCGCGATTTCGCCAGGGTCAACAGCATCTCGCCGGGCTACATCGACACCGGCCTGTCGGACTTTATTGACCAGAAGACGCAGGACTTGTGGAAGAGCATGACGCCCATGGGAAGGAACGGAGATGCGAAGGAACTGAAGGGGGCTTATGTTTATCTTATTAGCGATGCGAGCAGCTACACCACTGGTGCGGACATTCGCATTGACGGTGGATACACCGTTCGGTAAATTCCTTCAGGGGTATGCGGAGAGCGTGGGACGCAAAGCGATTGGTTAGACCTAGAAGTCAACAGCAAGGCTAAGTCAGCATAGGCGAGGGCACTGTCTCTATAGCTACGTCCGCATAGAGGTCTCCTACAATGCGCTCGACGTCACAGAATTCACCATTCGCCGCAATCCTAAGTGCCAATCGCAATGCGCATGTTTACAATTCGAATACGTGATTAGACCTTGAGCAAAGTAGGCATGGGTGGTTTAACGTAATCCAATAGCTCAATATCCAAAGATATTTTATAAACTTGACTTTCAGTGCTAACTCTGCTAGTCCCGCCAATCTTCAAATACGACCTCCAGCTCCTTCCTCGAACGATCCGCTTGGGGAGACTGCTTCTAGGGACCTGCTCTATTTATAGCCCCTTTAGTGCTTCCGCCTCTAGCCGCCTGTCCTCCCTCCTTATCTTCCCTTTAGCGGCTCTGGTCCCCTTCCCTTCCTTCTCTCCATCCGCGGCACCCTTTCTCTCTCAATCTTCTCTCTAGTCTTGATCATCAGAAGAGATACATTCACCTCCTGACTTGAAGCGTTTTCCATGGAAGGGACAGAGTTTGAAATGACCCTCGATCTCGCATCAGTTTGTGGGGATCTGGTCATGGCTCTTATTCAGCGTGTTTCTGAGTGTTCTGAAGAAGCTGCCACACTTGCCTCGCCCAATTTGAAGTAACGGACGGCTCGATCGACAACCAAGACGCCCAAGTGGACCTGGTGACGGACGCCGTTGACTCCATAGCCGACTAAAACTCTCAAGATGCACGTGATCACTCCCCACAGACTGAGAGCAGCGAGAACATGGCCTTGAATTGGCGACATATCCATTGAGTACAGATCTCGGCCGCTTTTCTCTGGCCTCACCTTCCAGCGACAAGGATGACGACGAAGATGACAAACGTAACTGCTATTAGAGGAATTTTCCCCCCTACTAGACGACCTTACGACCACATACCGATTACGCCTTGTCCGTTTGCTAGCGACTCGATTTAATTTCTTGTGGAGGGTTTGATGGACAAGATTAACACCGCAGTGCCGGACGACGTGGATCTTAGCTTTTTGGGTGTGTGTCGACATTGAGCATAGGTTTCCTGACGATGACAGGCTGGATGATCTGGAAGACGCCTCCGAGGAGATCTTAGAGGCGGATATGTAACACCCTGGAGGCATGCTCGGCGCAATTGCGCTGTGGATGGGTTGAGGGATCTTAACGTTCTGGGGTTTAGACTTGTTTAAAGTGCCATGAGCTCAGTGAAGCAACTCGAAAGAAAAGAATAAATTCTCCATTTGGATATCTCTTTGCGTATCGTGCACGAATTTGTTTTCGGAGACGACTCTGACTAAGTACAAAAAGGATGACATTTCGCAATTACGTCAGTCTGCTCGTGTACCTTCAATTTCCAGACAATACTTGCTGCTGGAAACATGTCCGTAACTTCCTAACATAAATCTAGGCTACCTACAATTCCGCCCCTTACGATCGTGGATATGGCACAGTCGAACCTCCTCAGACCGCTCTCCACTCTCACCGTCTCAAAACACCAGATCCCGGCTCATAACCTCATCCCCAATACCTCGATCCAGAACGAGCCCCTCCTCATCTACCATGCCGCGTTCGAACCCTCTCGAGCGTCCGCCTCGGCCATCGAATCGCACCTCACGTCCGTCGGTGCCGTCACGCCGCAGTGGCGCTACTCGATGTACCCGGTCACACACTTCCATAGCACTACGCACGAAGTCCTCTGCGTTAGCAATGGTAGGGCGAAGCTGTGCTTTGGAGGGGAGGAGAATGACGGGCGGGTAGAGCCTGTGGTGGAAAAGGGGGATGTAATGATCGTGCCAGCCGGGGTGGCGCATAGGTTGTTGGAGGATCAGAGCGGGTTCGAGATGGTTGGCAGTTACCCGCCAGGGAAGCCGTGGGATATGTGCTATGGAAGGGAGGCGGAGAAGGATAAGATAGACGGGATTAAAGGGCTGGGATGGTTTTCCAGGGATCCGATATACGGGGATCAGGGGCCATGTTTAGAAGCTTAAGAATGCAGGATACGCTTTGCCTCAAGTGGATGCAAATGACGGTGACACAAGCTCCAGAGGCTCCGCCATCCACTTCGTCCAGTGCCGGCCGAGATGGTCCGCAATACCCCGTATCAGGCGCTCTCCGGCATCTCCAAAGACCCAAAAGTCGCGGCGCCTGTGCAGGTAGCCCGCGACATGCGCCAGTATCACTAGCGCTTCCGGCACCCGCCTCTCCAGGAGCCCCACGAACTCAACGTCCAGCATATTAGGCCAACCCAGCAGCACGTGGATGCCCCAGGAGCCGGGACCCTCCAGTCGAGCCTTCACGGTAATGAGGCTTTGTATCGCATCTAGGCATACTTGTGAGGATGTGCTGTTGAGAGTGGAAGCTTCCACCATGGCGATCAATCTTGGGTAGTCTCCAGCTATCCCGACAGGGTTGTTGGCCTCAACATCCTGGTTTCCGCCGCTGACGGCCGTTGGTGTGGTTACGTTTTGCAACCCCCCAGCCGCCAGCGTGGCCATCAAGTCCGACGAGCGTAGTTCGCTCCAGAACCTATGACCTAGGATCCGTGCCCCCCTGTGGTGGCGGAGATAATCGACGACGCCGTCGAGAAAGGCGCCAAAATCATTCCTGTTCTGAGAAAGCTTCTCAGCGAGAACCTGCACGGCGATAATTGACGAGAAGGCAAAGATGGCGGTTGCGTTCACGCGATCCGCGTCTCCTTCTATCGCACGCTGGAATCCTGCAAGTGCTCGCGTCTGAAGCCGTGTCGCATGCTCTCGATACCTCTGCGCGCTTTCGTGCCTGACGGTGCTTTGATGAAGGGCTGCCAGCGCAAGCAGCTGGTCCATGCAGTAAGGGGTCGAAAGCGCCGTGTCGACATAGATCTTGGCAATGGGCTTCATAGCATCCGTTACCTCCAGCCAGGAGTCCAGATTCGCTGTTACATGGTGCCACAGGCGCATGTGCTCAAAGTTGTACGAGTGGTCGGCCGTGAAAGAGACGTCAGTCACGAGATCGGGGATAAGGTGATGGATCCAGTCGCTGGTCGCCGCCGCTGTGCCGAAGTGTTCGAGGCCGGGCAGTTGAGTGAGGCTTGGGCTCCGGCTGCTGGCGTCGCCACCGGGTGATGATGTTGGTGTCGTCGCATAGCGACACTGGCGGCGGGTCGAAGTGCAGTTTATGCATGCAGGCCGGGTCTCGTCGCACTTAGTGTGGCGTCTCTTGCATTCGAGACAGCCTAGGCGGGACTTTCTGTGCAACCGGCGCTTCCTAGATCCGGGATGCGGCTGTGGGGACTCCATGGCGGCCGGCTCATGGGTGGGACGTGAGCCATAACCAGCAGGATGGTTGTACGGCAATGCCATAGGAATGGAGAAGTTAACCGACACTGATCCGCAATGGAGGGGCGGGCTATACGAGTATTCGGGAGCGAGAAGGGACGTATTGGATGAGAAGATGGGAGCAGTAATACAGCGTGCGCTTGACGGAGGTGGGCCGACATGCCCCCCTTGTAGCCCCTGTTGTCTGCTTTGGCCTATGACCGTATAACCGTATAGCGTATAGCCGTATAGCGCAGGTCAAGGTTTTCGAGACGGCTCCGCCGAGCCAGCGGGATCTAGTGACCAATTGAGGGCCGCGCCAAGTGGAGAGAGCTCCACAAATGTAAGGTTGTCGATCCAGCCGCCGAATCAAGAAAGAGGCATCCCACAGTAAATATACCTTCCCATCCTGGAGCACTCACTGTATTATAATACACTAGATCTGGTCTATCTGAAAACGTAATCCAGAACGCTTGGAGGAGGCAACGATAAGATACGATGCTGTAGCCAAAAAGAAGCAACTTTAAGAGAAAGAGACATACTGTAGCATTATTGATAACTTTAACGCACAAAGGAACTTGTTCTAGCCTTCCAGCTTCCTACAACCCATTTCTGCGCTTCCAACCGCCGGGCACATGAAGACGTATTGAGTCAACGGCGTGCCCAGGACCGTGATGCTTGCCGATCTCCGAAGGGTACCACCAATAGAAAATGACCATGACAGCCACCATAAGTACCCCGTCGAACACATAGAGTGTCCACTCGTTCGAGAGTAGGTAGGCATCGACGCCCATAATATACTCAACGATACGGAAGACGCAGCGGGCTAGGATGAGGGCCGAGACTCCGTAGAGCATGTTTATCATGCCTTTCCAGCCCATGCGAGTGCTCGGCCCATCCACCTTCTGGAACCGCAGTTGGAATATGATGGCGGCGGAGACGAAAAGCCCGAAGAAGACGATCTGTACAACGAGCCCGCCCACGACAATGAGCTCGCCCGTCTCTCCCAGATCGGTCCCCGAAGCCGTCATCCCGGCACCTGTGCTCTGGATGAGGAATGCGAAGAGATCGCCGCAGACAAAGATCTTCGTAAGCCAGCTAACGCGGATGATGGAGCAGTTTTTCGCGGCGGGGCCAAGGCCGGAGATGATGCGGCCTAGAGTCATGTAGATGGACGCAGCGAAGAGAGAAGGCGGAACGAGGAGGAGGACGGACTGGATGATATAGGGCCCCAGCTGGTCCGTCGCGTTGCTGGAGGCTGCGCGGCCAACGTAGCCTATCACCTCGACTTTACACATCGTTAGCCAGGGGAAGCTGTGGAGCAAGCGGGGAGTTGGGCATTAGAATAGACTTACGGTAGCCGCCGATGACGAAGGCGCTGCAGAACCACATTCGGTGTTTGTACATCTTCCAAGTGTGTGCAGCCGATAAGACAACGAATAAGATGGTGAAGTTGATTGCCGCGGCTCTCGAGGGCACATATTTCCACAGGTAGTAGTTATCTTTGTAGGGGAGGAGCTCTCCCCTCCCGAATATCGCCATTCTCGCTTGGGGGGCCATAAATCTGCTTTCGACCTGGAGGAAGACCACGATCCGAGTGAAGGACCGCGGGGGCTGAAGAGAAAAGAAAGGTCCGGTTGGCGACCAGGTGCTACAGCTTGGTCTCGATGTTCTTAGGTTTCCAGACACCGTGAGTGTGAGGGCAAGCGTTGAAGCCTATATACAACTTGATCTACAAGATCGTGTAGTCGGTGATCCCCACATTCCGCATCTGTGACAAGTACCACCTACCCCGTATGCTATACGGCGCGCTTGCGCCGCCGGGTCGCCCCTTGCGGGCCTCCCCTCGGTTCTCCGCAACCGTACAGCGCGCAGCGTAACCAGTAAAGATGTACCTTGTAGATTAAAACTGCGACCGACATTGAGCCTCCACCAGGATATGAAATCGGGATATCAGAGACCGGGGAACGATCCCTGTTCTGAAATTCGACGAGTACGGGGCCACGGTATTTATTGGCAAGAATGCTCCGAAAGGCAGAATCCGCTACATTCGTCCCCCAATTTTTATGCAGTCCAGAGTTACATCACCGAAATCAGTTTTAGAGGGGAGAGTGCTGGTAGGACGGAATGAAGCACAGTTACTATGAACCTGGGGTCGACAGAGTTTACCTAGCCTCCCCATAGCTCCCTGTATAATTTTGTAATGGCCCAGTACGCGAGATATCATGTTAGGCAAAAGAACCGGGAACGTGCGGAAGGAACCGTCTCCAAAGACGGGAAGCCCCCCCCTAGACAACGAAGTGAAATATCCCAGGGACTACATCGCTTACTACATTCCCCTTTACTCGGCCGACAATTCTACCGACGGCCTAATCTTTGGCTACTTTAAATGAATACCTGTTTATTGGATAAGGAGAAACGAGGGATGCACCAGGTTACGAGCCACCAAATGCCGAGCCTAAACCGGGAGATATTGACGCGGCTCGGAGGCACCAGCCGGGTGAATCGCTGGTTCCGGCAGCCAGGAAAGTTGCGCGGGATATCACCGTGCCATGCAGAAACCAAGAGGAAAGAGAGGAAGCACAGCGTCTGTAAATAGGACTTGCAATATGTTTAAATTACTGGGGCCAGATGTCACCGGATTTTCGGCACCGATACTCAGACGCCAACTGGGCTAGCCAGTCCACCGGGAGCTTAAAATGACCCTTCTCCCCCGCTATTACCCGGGGTCTTTCCTACGAGACATATTCTAGGATACCCTATATCGCTGCCCTGTCTTGGCACGTGAGTTACTAGCGCAAAAGACGCAATGGCTCGCCTTCTCATCACCGCTAGCGTCCTCCTCCTCCAGGTCATCCCCACACTAGCAATCATCCTCCCAGCCGACCTCCCTGAGGGCCTCTACACCATCCCTCTTGACTCCTCCTCCGCACCCATACGCATCGACACCAGGACGCCCCACCGCCGACAGATCCGCTGGCAGGCCGACTGCGGTGTTAACGGCCAGATCAACATCAATGACTTTAGCGTCGCGAAGGAGAACCTTCAGGATGCGTGTGACCGAGGCGACGTGTACATCCCCCATAGCGCGGTGGTATACACGACCGGTAGCGCGGTTGCGTACTTCTGCAACTACGGCAGGCAGAATCAGTGTTCGAGGGTGGAGTACGAGGATGCGATGTTGAGTTTGGTGCAGCAGTGTGGTATAGGGGCAGGTGGTGAGGTGTTTGACGGGGATACAAAGGGATATGGCGGTGATAACGTCGAGGCTGAGATTTGTACTTTCTAGTAGCGTCACGGTCAGTCAGTCAGAGGCGAGAGCGTTGGGGGGCTCAGTCAGAGGCGAGAGCGTTGGGGGGCTTCTTCCTATTTCCGGATACACACGATAGTATGACATGATTTTCCGCATCAAAGCGACATGACCCATTAATACATATACACTTTCCCCTCCCCAGTCCCGGTTTTTCCCTCCGCCACCAGACGTCCCAGGACGCCCTTCACCCGTTCGGTCACAGACTTTGGATACTCCGCCCCCAGGATGTCTGGCCCGGGCTTGGTAGTGTCGTTCTTCAGCCACGCGAGCCCGCTCCCCTTCGGCCCGCACGCCGCCTCCACAGCGTCATGCAGCTCGTCGAACATGGATGTGAAGCCCCCGCCCACCGCGATGGCGACGGGGCGTTGGGCCAGATTACCCGTGCCGATGGTGCTTTCGGGATTGGCAGGCGGCTGGCCCTTGAGAATGGAGGGGATCTCGGTGATGCAGGCTTCTTTGGTGCGGAGGAAGGCGATGACTGGGGAGAATGAGCGGGGAGCAGGGAGGTTGGCGACGGGTAGGGCATTTTACGGACCTTCATACTCCGGCAGGAGACCTTGAATGACGCGGCGGCCAACCTGCTCGGTCTGGCCTACGCAGATTATTGGGACGGCCTTGAGTACGGACATGCTGTCTGTGCTAAGAGAGCTCGTTTACCAGTGTGAGGGCGAAAATGCACGAGTTTGTAGTTTGGAGGTGCGGGGTGAGTGCGGAGGAATAGGACACCGAACGAGACAAACGGGACGCGCGGAGGCTTATGACACGCACGCACGCCCGGAGTTATCTGACGGAGATTGACTAATATTTCGTCCGAATGACTCGTTTGAAGTTGTCTGCATGTATCCTCCACCATCACAAGAGATATAGCCCAAATAACCACCCGAGGCTTGGTCCTCGAGCGCTACAGAAAGTCTTTTAATGTACTATCCAGCGTCCGACCCTCCCTCAGCGGAACCGCTTCCCCCTTTTTCGCCAGTCCGATCTTGTTATGCCAAACCACTTTCATGCCAGCATTCGTGGCACCCTCGACGTCTCCGGCACTTCCGGCGACAAATAGCACGTCGCAGGCCTCGAGGTCCATCGCATCCAAGATGGCCTCGTAAGCTTGGCGGACGGGTTTGTAGAAACCACTTTCCTCGGCCGTGACAACAGCGTCGAACAATCCCTCCCCGGTAGCGCTTCCCTGACCGCCCGCCCTTTGAGCCGCGACGTGCCCCAGCTCCTTCGAACAATTCGTCACGACCCCAAGTTTGTAACCCTTCGCCTTGGCGTCACGTAGTACGCCCGAGACTTCCGGCCATGCCTGCAGGGATTCCCAGTCGCGTAGCAAGGCTTCCGGAGCAGACTCGGGGAGCCCGACGTCACGGGCGGATTGCCGGACGAAGTCTTCGTATGGGGCATAAGTGCCAGCACTAAATGTGATCTCCAAGTATCGTGCCCGCCAGCGCCTGCCCTCCTCGGAGGTATGCGATGGCGTGGACGCATCCCAAAGGCTCCATGAGTCCAGAAGGGCTGTGAGGAGATCGAATACAATGGCCTTGGGTCGCCAGACCGAGAGATCCATGGAAGTCTGTGCGGACATGGCGATAAGCTGGGAAATGGGGAGATAAAGTAGTAATGTCAGCGATCCGGACAAATAGAGCAGCAGAAGCAGAAGGCGTCAGTTGTTGGTGGAAATTAACGGAGCAAGAGAACCACTCCGTCGATTGAAAAGAAGGCTTTTATGAACACAGCTGACCGCCGAGCTACTTCTGCGGTAATGCACCAGAACTTGGCGGAGGAATAAAGGGCAGATGCTTGTTGAGCGGAGCTTAAACTCAATGTGGTGAACGGGAGCGATGGGGTGCGCGTTCCCCACCCGGAAATCCCCGCCTTGGCCCACCTTAGGTTTCGACAACCGATGGCTTGCCGTGCTGACGGTTGACACATCGCCGAGAAACGCCGCTTCGGCTGCAGGGCGGCCCAGCAGGACTAATGCTGGCCTGTCGCTCTTGCACATTTGAGGGCGAAAGACGTGTCAAACGGCGGGCATATAACCAACTCTCCGCATACTACTGGTATGGGTCTTCTACTGTATATCACGACCTACACTACCAGAGCAAAGCAGGTTATAGACTATTCTGGCTCCCACTCCCCCCCTGGACGTAGCCAAGTCTCGAAGAGCGAGAAATAATAAGAAAGAGGTGATCACTTGACGCTGACTGTCTATGAACCCGGTCCATTGGCTTTCACATGGCCGTGATAACTACCACCCACTTGCCCTCGCCCAGACATCTACGACCCGAACAGGGTGTTGCCCATCCGATGAGTCCACCACAAGATACCATCCATACAGAGCCCCTGTGATGCAGGCATGGTTCGGATAGATGCGAATACGCTGTCCCACCTCAAGAGGGATCGGGGTCGTCTGCTCCCCGTCGTTTTTTCCCGAGCCTTCATCCCACGAGATGATGCAGTGCTCCTGGCTAATCCGCTTCACAATCAGGCGGCGCCCCGGCTTTGAATCGGGAGAGTACACGGATCGATCTACGACCCCCCAGCCTTGATATGCTACACAGGGTTCTCTTCCCAGGCCTAGAACGCCGACGGCTGCGAGGGCCTCGGGCTGCTGGCGCTCGCCGTTGTTGTAAACGCTGCAGACCTCTGCAGTAACGGAAATGGCAATCTCGTCCTCGTAATCGCCGAGGTGGCTCCGCGATTGGGTGGCGAGCTGCTGTACATCTAGGACGGAGTAAACACCTGCATGCAGCTCCAGCTTCGTGCGGAAGCCATCGGGTTGGCCCGAGGCGACTCGACGAATCGTCTCTCGCAAGTCGTTGGCATAGTCGGACGATGTGCCGTCTAGTCCGCTCAGATTCTCGATGGCCGTTACCTGAGGCGAGGCCCCGACGCTGACCGTGATCTCCCTGTCCTTGGAAAGCAGGTATGTCTGCGTACGCAGCGCCTCGAGGCAGCCATTGATCTCGCCCTCGAGGTTGGCCATTGCCTTCTTTGGCGTCGAGTCGTTGTAGCTGAGGCTGCTGTGCGAGTAGAGACCGATGAAGGAGGCCTTGTCCTCGCTCTCGAGTTGCGACACCTTGGAGATGAGATCGTCTTTGTTGAGACCGGATGGAGGAAGACCTGCGCGGTGGTAGCCGGTATCTACCTTCAAGTAGACACCGGCGGGGAAACCCGCTTCCTGAGCGAAGCGAACAAGGCCGTCGAGCTGGGATGCGTGGTCGACGAGCACGGAGATGGTGGAAGGGCCCAGTTGGCGGCCGAGCGCCGCGAGACGACCGACTTGTGACGGCGGAAGCGGTATGCCGTAAAGAATGTTCACCTCACGACCGCTGTTCTTGAATTCCCGTATGAGAGGCAGCATATGCTCGAATTCAGCGATCGTCGATGCCACCAACTTGACATCCTTACTAGTGTCACCGGCTTGAAGACGGGTTCCCTCCACTGTCTGCGGGGTAAGGTTAGCATTCAGGACAGACGGCTGCACTGTAAAGGTGGTCGTCTGCATACCTTGTGAGTCTTCACGTGGGCGCGGAAATCTACCCCCAGAGACTCAACGGCCTTGAGCAGGGACTGGCAGTGCCGTTGCATCTTGGCCTTGTCGAGCACGACGGCGGGTGCGGGGACGTCATTGATATCTTTCCCGATGTAGAAATTCCGCAAGTCTTCAACGCTCGGGACGAGCCTCTGAGGAACAGCCATGATGGACTCTCTCAAGTGTGGCGAAAAGACGACGAAACTAGACAGGACAACAAGGTTTCGCCGCAAAACTAAATGCTATGTATGAGCTTTTAATGCACCATATAAAGCGGACCATAAGAAGTGGGAAATTTCGAGAAGTTACCGATTTCAATGCATCGGCGCGAGAAGGACTCTCGAATTGAGGACCTAACCAGGGCTTTTGAGTGAAAGACGTTGGCCCCTGGCGGGGGAAGCTCTTCAATGTTTGGTGTGCCCCACCGATTAGTGGATACACTAAGCCAAAAGTGGTGCGCGAGAGCGACAATGCGGCTTCGGCTGCAGACTTCATTGAGGCTTCATTGATGGTGGGTCTACCATTGAAGGATGATCCAAAACATCCCACGAAGAGTTCTTGTCGGCGATAGGACAAAAAACTCCACTTAATACAACTAGCTTGGAGCGGCAAAATTCATGAAATCCCGAGCTCTTCACACGAGCTTGTCGTTCGGGCCGAAGGCACATGGGCCAGAGCGGAGGCGGATCAACCAAATAACATCCTTCGGTATGAACACAACCGTCCGGTAACCCTACACCGGCCGTAAACATAGAGCGACATAAGCATTTGGCTCTGGTACGAGCCAAGCTTCCCGCTACCACCCCCGTCGTCCACCGTCTGGAACAGCGCAAATACATCCATCCCGTTCATGCGCTCGCGGTTAACCAGACGCACCGTCTCCAGCGTCTGGAAAACGGGAAAGTTTCCCTCCTCGAAGCCATCCCCGTTCAGACGCTGCTCCAGCCAGTTCTGTATCCAGATCCCGGTGAATAGGCGGCGGGACCGGAGGGCACAGGTTAGTAGGAGGCCGGTGAAACCGACTGTGAAAACGTTCAGGCGGAGGCACTCTCTCCAGTTGATGCCGGCTGCTATCCGGAGCAGAACCGAGATCCAGGCTTCGGTTTCCTCGTACGCGGAGTCGGGATCCGCGTCGAACGGGCCCTCTAGGGTCTCCAATGGGCTGGCGCACTGCATGACTCTAGCTGTAACATAGTAGGCGAAGTTCATCGCAGAGGCATGTGAGTTGAAACGTAATGGCTGAACATCTGCTTCCGCCCCATAAAGAGTCACGCTATTTCCCGTGTTTTGCCAGTCCTTGGGCAGGTCAGAGACGTGAAGGAGACTCAACCAGTTGTCCAGCTTCTTAGTCTCCACCCTCAGCAAAGCCGCGTAGTCGCCAACAGAGAGACACCTTTCATGATTCCGCGCTTCAGCGGTTCCGAGCAGTGTCGCGCTATTAGTCGCTGGAAGGAAACCGCTATCTCCGCGGGCGTCCCATGCCGAGATGATAGCTACATTGTTGAGTCGATGGGATTCACAGAGAATCAAAAGAATAGCAGCCCTTGGATGGTCTCCTGTGTTCAAGACACTTTCAAGTGGACTAGGTAGAGACAAGGTACCGTGGCTCCTGGGAAAGTCGGGAGTGCTGAAATACACCCTCCGCCACCAGTTCTGCATCTCAACCTCGACCCACGCCGCAAGGAGCCCACCCCCGCGGCAGACTACCCAGTCCGAGTAGCTCTGCATGAAGCGCTTCGTGCCCTCGGAGTGAAGCCGGAATTCACTGAAGTTGCCCATCGAGGACTCCAGGTAACAAAAGAGAATGGGTACAGCTAGCCCTAGGGCCGGGTTAGCGTCGAAATCTTGATGGCTCCATCCCGCCATTTTTCTCATGACGGCACCGTAGTGCTCGTGGCTGATAGACTCATGGCCTGCGTCCGGGCGGAAGCGTAGGCCTGCCACCGTCGAGGGGCTGGATATCTTCCGCTGGGGCAACACTCGGCTGAGGCGGCAAGCTGAGAGGGCGAGCTTGATGTCGGCCAATATTCGTGGGCCACCGTGAGCCTCGAGCTGTTGGAACGCTAAGTGCAGACACGGCATACACTGCTTTCTCCAGACGTCCATGTAGAATACGGTGATCTGGGTAGGGTCCCGGCGAGGGAGGAGTAGTGGGTGTACGGCAACGTCGCGATCTTCATCGTACAGCTCGCCTGAGTGGGGAGTCGGATCGAGGGGGCTGAAAGCTATGCTCATATCTGGCGGGGGAGCAACTCGATCCTGAGATACAGGATCTGAAGAGGAGTTCGCCCCATGAGCCGCGGGCTCGATTGTTCGGTCGGCGCTATAGCCTCGCGCTTGGGGAGCCCACTGGAAGTAGCCTTCACTTGATCGGATGCTTTGTTTTGAGGTGTCCACGGCATGCAAGCTGCCGTGCTCTCCATCTTGGCGCTGAATGCTAGTTGGGGCAGAAGTCAAATTGCGGAAACGAAGCTTTGGTGAGACCGGCTCGCAGGGTCTCCGGAGCCGCGTACAAATGCCACAGGAGGGTTTCTTCTCGTCACACTAAGCTATTATTAGTCTAAGGAGCTCGCATCCACTGGCTAAGCCTCCTGTCTGACCTTTGTGCGCCTCGTTCTGCAACCCTTGCAACCGGTACGAGTGCGAACAATGTTCGTCTTCTTGGGGCGTGGCGGAGTCGGTTTGTACATTGTTGGTCTCTTACGGCCGTCATGGAAAATTGGAAGTGGCAGTGTCCATTTCTCTGTGGCGCGCCGCACAGCTTGTATTGTATAGCGCAATGTCGAGGTTGCAGGCTTGAATTTTTTCGGGCTTCATCCGAACTCGGTTCGTTCTCGGCGATGGCCGGAAGTGATCAGCACCGTCTCCCGCCGTTAGTGGGGCCGGAACATAGTGGCTGGCCGTCACTGAAAATGGTCACCCGTCAAGAGAGCAATTGTTACAAAAACGAGACGCGTCAGGCAAGGCTGGCTTGGCATGACGACAACGAGAGGCACGCAAGAAGCTTTTTTACCGAGCCCTCGCGGCAAATAAAAAGTTTCTCCCTTTTGAGCATGAATGCCAAGCCATAAACGCCCCCGCAATTCTCAGCTCTGTGTTATCATTTCTCGGGGGAAGCCCTCCCGATCCTTCCGACGTGGACACTGTGCCAATACCGCAGCCTTATTCCTGCAATCCGGCTTCTTCTAGTCGCCAACCGAGCTTCGGCGCAAACGTGGGCTCATACTGGGCTGTGTGGGGCGCTGGGAAATATTGATACGAAGCCCGGTGGAGTCTCACGGCGCCAGACTGGCACGAGCAGGCTGCATATCCCTGCTCTTTCAGTGACGTCACGTGCGAATACGAGCTGACAGGAGCCAACGGGACGCTCATCTTGATCAGCAGGCCCGATTTTCTCTCGTCCCAGTCGCTCAAAACGCGCCCAACACCACCCAACTGTTTTTCCCTCCCCAACTCCTGAGCACAACATCCTGCCTGTGCAACACGTTCGTTCTCTTCGGCTTCTGCATCTCTCGTTCAATAGAAACTTTTCTTCAAAGCCCGAATCACATTCGGTATAATTACCCCAACCTCCTAGACAAAACCAGTCGAACAAACCAACCAGTCAAAATGTCTACGACCAGCGCCTCGGCTCCCGCCTCCGGCACCTGTGCCGCGAACCTCTACGACACCCCCGTGCGCGACATCGCCTGTGCGATGCCCTACTCGGAGGACAACATCGACCTCATGTCCAAGTGCTGCAAGGACGCCGACATCATCAGCTACTACGACAACTGCGGCCTCTACTGCCTGGCCCAGGGCCAGAGCGCCGAGGAGCTGACCGACTGCCTGTTCAAGGAGGGCGCCAAGTACGAGCATGTCTTCTGCCGCGACGGCAACGACGCGAGCGCCACTGCCACGGGTGCTGAGCCCCTCGAGAGCGCCGACACGACCGTCGTCAAGGGCGGTGACGACAACGAGTCTGGCGATGACAGCGACGATGACAGCGATGGCGACGATGAGGACGCGGCGGCGCTCACCCGGCCCAGCCACACCACCGTCGCTGGTGTTGTCGTTGGCACTCTCCTCTTCACCGCTACTGCTTTTGGCGGCATCATGATCTAGGTGTTGGAATAATCGGAGCGGGCGAAGATAAAAGTGGGGCTTGGTAGACCGAGTCTGGACATAATACTTGGTATTCAGGTATCAGGGTCTTTAATCGAGACATCTTGATTCAAATTTACACTTTTCATACACTTTTAATCAACGACATGACGAGGAACCACCATCGGGGCCCTTTCTAACTGACTCCTATCTTGTGTGAGAAATGAATGCTTCTATATTTACGAGGATTGAGCGCCGAGAAAATAAAGATCAGCCGTGGAAAAGGGGTGATGGACGAAGGAGGCGCCCGCCCTCTGGGCGTTTTAGGACGAGTGGCGCTGTCAGCCCCTGCGCCAATCCTGCCAGGCGCGCACCAGCCTCCTTGGAAGGGTACCCTAGCGAATGGATGCGCCAATTGACGTTCACGGTCGCATTGACCCTCATCATGATGGCCGAATTTCTTCGTTTCTTCTGCCCCTCCTCAGTCCAGGGTATATAAGTACAATTCGTGTCCAATTGTCCGCCAATAAAGAGGACCCAAATCCAGGCAGCCAATTCTACCCCTGGTCCAAAATGCGATGTGTTATGCCTTCTGACCTTCGTCCCTTCGTTTGCGTATCAATGTTTAGGGCCCGTATCTCTTCCCGTGTACCTGGCTGTGCACAGCATGGTTGCGTAGAGTCTGGAGCACGGCAAATTCCTAAGCTACATTTACTTCCTAGAGCCGAATGCATCATGACAAACCGTCGTCATGATCGAGCCCAAAGAGTCCCCCCTGCACCTCATGACGCCTTGGCTAGTTACAGGTTTGCGACAGTGGTTTATCGGTCTGTTGGCAGGATGGGTTGAAAAAGAGCTCGCGGAGCCAGAGGGGTATCAAGATGCAACTTACATTAGGATGAATGAGAAGGACTGGTTTACCAAATTGGTTATCCGCGGATCCGGCTAAGCCACTAAGAATACGGGCAGGATCGACGGCGATGGTGGGGGTGGGCAGCTTCTGGATAGGCCATGACTACGGTCTTGTACAGGAAGGTGGGCTTCAATGGCAACTGTATGTCTTATCTGGCTGCCAATGGTCTGCAGGCTAACGTTTGTGCGTAGTGAACCAGCACGTCTGAGACTTCACCGGTGTTCCACAGACAAGACGTCCTAGCGGCATTCCTTAGTCCAGAGGTCATATCCACGGCCGTAAGGCGCACGATCTAGCGGTATTCCGCAGGATGTCGCGGATAAGCGTAAGCTTATGTCCAGAATGGTGCTGACATTTGCGGGGTTCCGGATGCCACCCTTATAAAACCACGATCCGAGCCTTCGTTCCCTTATATACTTATTTTAATGGGATGAATACGGCGTCGGCTATCATCCTTGCAAGCCTTTAACACTTGTGCCTATCCTCAGTTTATTATTGCGCTTTCTAACGCTCTGCTCAGGACGCCCACGATAATGCCTCCGCCAATTCCATCCTTCACGCCTACTTGGCACACGGCCTCATATCCAGCAATCTCCCCCACCAAACCCACGATCAAGAGTTCATTCGAGGGAAAATCCGTCCTCATAACCGCCGGCGGTGGTTCAATCGGCTCCGTAGCAGCTCGTTCATTCGCAGCGGCGGGGGCCACCTCCATCGCCCTCCTGTCTCGCAAAGAGGACAAGCTCAAGTCTGCCGCGTCCTCTGTAACGGACCAGCACCCTGGGGCAAAAGTGTTCATCTACTCTGCAGATGTCTTAGACAAGGACGCCGTCGATGCAGCCTTCGCCGACTTTGCGGGAAAGGTGAGAGGCAAAATCGATGTGGTGGTCTCCGGGGCGGGTTGGGGGAGAGCGGAGGGCCTGATCAAGGATGCGGATGCTGACAGGTGGCTTGGGGATCTGGACGTCAACCTCAAGGGCTCGTTTCTCGTTGTGCAAGCGGCGCTCCGACACATAGCCGACAATGGCGTGTTGATCAACCTCACCTCTGCCATGAGCTTCGCACCTTCGCCGTGTATCAGCGCGTATTCGGTAGGCAAGGCGGCCGCCGTGAGGCTTTTTGACCTAGTGCAGCTAGAGAATCCAGACCTTAGGGTAGTGAATGTGCAGCCCGGGGTCGTGGACAGCGAGATGAACCGCCAAAACGGGATTCCGAGTATGGACGATGGTAAGCCTCTACTTTCCTTTGTCTACGCCTTAGAAATCAATTTGTACACCAGCTAAGTTGGAAATAGTGAGTCTGCCCGCTGATTACATGGTCTGGGTGGCCAGTCCTGAAGCGGATTTCCTCAAGGGAAAGTACGTATTTACGAATTGGGACGTCGAGGAGTTGCTTGAGAAGAAGGACGAGATCGTAAAGGACAGGCTGCTAGAAATGTGGCCGAATGGGCACCCAAGGCTCGATATTACGATCGATCAATTGCAGGAGAAATAGATGTCCGGAGACAGCGAGAAGAGACCAGCGGGTGGGTGAATACAACCTATCAATAAATGCTCTGCGCAGATCACCGGGATACGATTGAGCCTGCATGACAGGAAGTATTACATCTAGCTGCTTCTATTCCTAGTCCTGTTTTCGTCTTTTTTGGGGGGGGGGGGGGGGAA